>KV006399.1:86619-119203 GCA_001598015.1 Dorcoceras hygrometricum
TTCTAGTGTGACGTGGATGATTCGAAATCAACCTCTGGATTTGTATTCATGCTCAATGGTGGTGCTGTCTCTTGGAAGAGTTCCAAGAAAGCACCATCACGGATTCAACCACTGAGGCTGAGTACATTGCAGCATCAGCTGCTGCTAAGGAGGCCGTTTGGATAAGGAATTTCGTCCAAGAGTTGGGCGTCATTCCTAATGGAGTTGGTCCAGTCCTGGTGTACTGCGACAACACGGGTGCCGTTGCGCAAGCAAAGGATCCTAGGTCTCACCAAAGATCCAAACACATACTGAGGAAATCCCACATAATCCGGGATATTGTGGCTAGAGGTGACATAGCAGTTGAGAGAGTCGCCTCTGCGGACAACGTTGTTGATCCACTTACGAAGCCCTTGCCAGGACCCTTGTTTGAAAAACATCGCGAAACAATGGGACTGCGTCTGATGAGTAGTTGGGTTTAGGGCAAGTGGGAGATTGTTAGAGTAGATGCCCAACTAGCCAACTTGTGGCGTGTGGGTTTATAGACTCTTGTATAAAACAATCTTTATATATATGATATTCGCATTCTTTTTATCTGGCGTTCTTTACTTTCATTATGTATGTAATGATTTACAATTGCGTTGAGTAAAGACCTAGAATGCACTAAAGCGTATGTTAGATGTGATAGTGGGTATGACGGCTATCATGAAACACATCTAATTGTCGCTGTGTATTCTGAACATGTTCCTAGTCGATTGGGCCGTCAAAATGAGGATAAGGCCGCCCGAGTTCGAGAATAGTATCTGCGATGCGAAGTACCATGTTTCATTTGTAGGGAACATTGTGATGTTCTGAGCATGCAGATAGATAGTGACCTGGTGATCTATCGAACTACCCTCCTTCGGACTTTCCAAGTGGTTACCATTTGTCGAGTGGATAAGTCCGAGGTCTTGGTTGTACTGATTAGTCCTCACGACTCGAAACGTCATTGAGACTCTACATGATAGGCGTCTCACTTTGACCCGTTTGCCGACTCACTTGGGGTCATAAGGCGTCGAGATTGGGTGAGACCCCGATGCATGTAGGAGTCGATGCATCGTTGTCGAGGATTCACCGCTCGCATACATGCGTGGATATCCAATGATATCTGAGGGATAATAGTGTATAAATCTCTGGCGATAGTACTAGAAGTGTTTTAGGTAAATGTGTTTACCTAGTTGCACTCGCGATGTCACTATTCGATCTCCAAGATGTATGCATAGCTATCGGATCTATAGCGACTCTCGATTTACCAATGGTCGTTGATCTAATCGGGATAAATGGATTGAAAGGACCGTACTGTACGCTAACCACGACCAACTGGTTCTTGCAGGCACTATCAGTGATACCTAGGGGATCATGGGGCGATGTTGCTAGGCGCTCTTACCATGATCCGTTGGGCAAGTCCGGAATTGTGATTCCGGAGCCACAATGGTTGTGGGCCCACGGCTAGCTGTATCCCTGAACCATTGAGGGTCACAAAAGTACTAGATTCGAGATTCTCGCACGGATACTCAGCTCAATGTGTTGAGAGCGAGAAGAGGATTTTGGAGAGTGCGACTTCCTAAAAGTCAACAGGGGTCGGGCCCACGGCTAGCTGTATCCCAGAACCATTGAGGGTCAACAAAAGTACTAGATTCGAGATTCTCGCACGGATACTCAGCTCAATGTGTTGAGAGCGAGAAGAGGATTTTGGAGAGTGCGACTTCCTAAAAGTCAACAGGGGTCAAACCGGGGTTTCCCGCTGTTGAGGGGCAAAACGGTCATTTTGCACTGGGGTTCTGAAAAATGGTTTTTGAGATCATAATATTCAGTTTCGGAAACTGAGTTGATCGGTCCGATCTGATCGGCGATCGGAGTTACGTGAAGTCTCGGTGATGGAGATGAAACGAATGTTCATCCGTTGGACCCGGGCCCGTTGGGCCGGATCCAAATCCATCACCTATTATATTTAATGTAGAATTATGACTTAACCTAAACACAAGATTACAAACCCTAACCCTAAGCACAAAGGAGCCGCCGCCCCTCCTCTCTCAAAGAGCCGCCGCCGCCGCCGCCTCCACGCGCCACCGCCGCCGCCGCCCGTCTTCGCCGGAAAATTGTTTTCGGCCAATTCGACGAGGAGAATCCGTTCGTGCTGATATCGTCAGTCCTTCTAGTGCAGTCTGACGAAGGAGTCTTGTTTCTGGTCGTGGACCGGATTGGCGATATCTACCGCAATCTACCGAGAAGAGCCGACGTTATTGTAACTACGGTTGGAGCCAGGCACAAGTGCCAGCAAGGTAATCGTCTAAACATCCTATGAATGTCGTAGTTTGTTTTTGAATTTTTCGTATTGATCGTCTCCCGGCTGTATATTTAATGTTCTTCCGCTGCCTCGCCGGGGGGCGGATCCGGATCCCCAACAGTGAGTGCGCGGCTGACGAACCGTGTGCCCTTTCAACAGAGGAAGGATCAGGTGTATAGGTCGACGGATCTGTATATCCCTTCACCATGAGCCATAGTGCTAGAGACTGATATCAGGAGTTTGATCAAACGAATTGGACCAAAATGTTTAAAGTGTTGTCAAAATTTCAGAAGAGCGCAAGTGTGATTTTAATCACAGCTCCAGAGAATGTTTAAAGAAAATGTTTTCAGAATTTGATTATATTTTATGCTTTCAGTTTCTATCATATTTCTCAGATATGTTATTGCGCTTATTCATTCTAAAGCGTATTCATAATTCAAATTTCAGTTACGGTATCCGTTTCTATTGCATGATTTTGCTATTCCAGATTTTACCTGCTGAGCCTTTGGCTCACTAGTTTTCATTGAGTGCAGGTAATGGGCAGTAAGGAGATGGATGGAGAGTGGCTGGTTGGACAGTGGTGTTTATCGTGGACATCTTTCATTGTTTCTTTCAGACTTTGTTTTGATGTACAGAACTTTAGTTACAGTTTTGTATGTTAACAGATTTCTAGTTCCTTATTTTCTAGAAATCTGTGTAAACACTTGGTGTAAAGATATATGCAAGTTCATTTGTATTTCGATCAGATGAGGATTTAGTTCCGTGTTAGTATACCCTTGCAGCTGATTTTCTTCATTTGTTATGAAAAGTGTTTATCAGAATTTGGTATTACTTCCGCTCACTTCATTGTTTCCTTTGTTCCGCATTTCAGCAGCAATGATTTGTGTTTATTCGCAATTTCGTCCAGAATTTTAGTAACGACTTTTATGTTTATTAAGATTGAAATTTTTGGGTCTTTCAATTCGAACCCCAAATTTCTAAATTTCTTTTGAGAAAAGTCCGGTCGTTACAAACTTCATCCCAACAAATTGGTGATCTACACTTCCTACCATACAAAGCTTCGAATGGGGCCATCCCGACAGTCACTTGGTAGCTATTATTGTACGAAAATTCTACCAAAGCCAAGGAATCTTTCCAACTACCACTGAAATCCATCACCACATCTCACAGCATATCCTCCAAAATCTGAATGGTCCTCTGGGATTGTCCATCTGTCTTAGGATGATAGGTCGTACTCATAGCCAATCTCAACACATCGCTGCTTCCAAGCTCTTCCAAAATCGGGATGTAAATCTTGGATCTCTATCAGACTCTATCGAAACTAGCACTCCATGCAATCTAACCACATGGTCAACGTATAGTTTAGCCATCTTCTTCATGGAACACCTCACATCATAGGGAATGAAATGGGCAGACTTCGAAAGTCTATCAATCACCACCCAAATCGCATCACATCCCATGTTCGATCGAGGTAAATGAGTCACAAAATCCATGGCCACATGCTCCCAATTCCATTGAGGCAACTCTAAACTCTGTAGCAATCCACCAGATCTCATTCTCTCGGCCTTGACCTGTTCACAGTTCAAACATCGAACTACAAATCCAGAGATGTCATTCCTCATACCTTCCCACCAGTAGTGAGACTTCAAGGCATGATACATCTTCTTCTCGCCCGTACGCACACTATAACGACTACAATGGGCTTTGTTCAAGATGGTCTCCTTCAGATCAACCAAATTAGGAACAACCAATCTACCACGAAATCTCAAGCATCCATCAGAAGCAACAGAAAAATCTTCCGACTGACCATTCTGGGCCTTAATCTTCAACTCATGAATATACGGGTCAGTTCTCCGTGCTGCTCTAATGTCTGCAACAATCTACAGTTCAACCTGAAAAGAAGAAACCACGAGGTACTAATCTTCTGGCTGAAAACGCCATCGAGAAGTCCCCAAATTCTCATGAACTTTGGATATAATCAATGACGTCAACATCGCAGGCTGGGCTTTCCTACTCAAAGCATCTGCCACTAAGTTCATCCACCCAGGCTGATACTGAATCTCACAGTCAAAATCCTTGAGCAACTCCATCTAACGACGTTGCCTCATGTTCAAATCTGACTGAGTAAAGATATACTTCAAGCTCTTGTGGTCCGTTTACACCACAAACTTCTCATCATATAAGTAATGATGCTAAATCTTCAACGCAAAAACAATGGCGGCCAACTCTAGGTCATGAACGAGATATCTCGTCTCATGGGGCTTCAACTGTCGAGACGCATAAGCTATCACTCGCCCGTTTTGCATCAACCCAAACCATTCAGAGAAGCATCAGAACAAAGAACAAAACCTCCCGAACCTGAAGGTAAAGCCAACACAGGAGCAGTAGTCAACTTCTCCTTAAGCAATTGGAAAATCGACTCACATTCATCTGTCCATAGAAATCGTCTATCCTTCTGGGTCAACTACATCATCAGCTTCGCTATTGAAGAAAAACACTCAATGAAACGTCTGTAATAACCAGCCAAATCTAAAAAACTACGAATCTCTAAAACATTCCTAGGTCGTTCCCAGTTAAGAACTTCCTCGACCTTAATAGGATTCACTGAAATACCTTCTGCGGATATGACATGACCCAAAAATATTACTTTATCCTGCCAGAATTCACACTTGCTGAACTTCGCGTAGAGGTGTGAGTCTCTCAGTTTCTGCAACACCAGCCTCAAGTGTTCCTTATGCTCTCTGAAGTTCCTTGAATACACCAAGATATCATCTATGAAGACAATCACAAAATGATCAATGTACTCACTAAAGACGCGATTCATCGGATCCATGAAGACAGCAGGAGCATTCGTCAATCCAAACGGCATTAACAGAAACACATAATGCCCGTATCTAGTCCTGAACGTCGTCTCGCCACATCAGCGTCTCTAATCCACAACTAATGATAACCAGATCCCAGATCGATCTTAGAGTACACTGCCGATCCCTGCAACTGATCGAAGATCATCCATTCTTGGAAAAGGATACTTATTCTTGATCGTCGCTTTATTCAACTACCGAAAATAAACACACATCCTCATAGATGCATCCTTCTTCTTCACAAAGAGAATTGGAGCTCCGCAAAGAGACATACTCGGCCTAATAAATCCCTTCTCCAAAAGATCGCGCAACTGATCCTTGAGCTCTTTCAACTCAGCTGGTGCCAATCGGTAAGAGGCTCTTGAAATCAGGGTTGTTCCTGGCACCCACTCTATGCTGAAGTTAATCTCTCGTCTCGGTGGGAATCCAAGAATCTCATCGGAAACACATCAGGGAACTCTCGAGCAATCGGAACATCACTCAACTCTATCCACGATTCTCGGGAAACATCAAAAGCAAAAATCATGAACCCTGAATTCTCTAAAGATAACAGACTGAACATCCACATGGCCGACACTAGTGGAATCCTCGATCGTGAATCAGCACCGTAGAAATCCCACTTCTCTCCAAATTGAGGTCTAAACCTCACTACAACATGGAAACAATCAACAGTCGCTCTATAACTGGGCGGCAAGTCTATACCCTAGATACAATCAAAATCTCTAATCTCCAAGGCAATCAGGTTAGTCACCAAAATATTCTCATCAAATCTAATCACACAATCCAAAACCACTTCACGGGACATCAACCACACACCAACAGGAGTAGTTACAGACACAACATCACACAGTGGGGTAACACTCAACCACACTCATGCACAAACAAATTAGATATGAAGGAGTGTGATGCTCCTGTATCAAACAAAACTCGTGCAGGAAAATCAAAGATAGCACAAGTACCTGCAATAACTCCTCCAGGCATATCGTCAGCTTGATCTCTCGTCAAGGCATTCACCTGAGCTTGCTGCGGTCCCGGAAACTGAGGTCTAGAAGATCCTCTAAACCTAAAAGGTTCTCGTGGTTGGAATCCTGATCGTTGGGGTTGAGCAAAAGGTTGCGGTCTCTGCAAAGAACCACCAGTTGAACCTTGTTGTGACTAATTCAAAGGTTGTCCTCCCGGGCAAAGGACAAACTCTAGCGAAATGTCCAGGCTTCCCACACCTATGACAAGGACCTTGAACTCCACGACACTGCGAAGTCATATGGCGACCTCCGCACTGACCACACGACACACCTCCGGAGCCACTACCACCAGAGCTAACAGAACCAGACGAACTCAAATTCGATCGTCTCTTAAACTGCTTCCCTCGAGGCTTAAACCTCTGGCGATTTGTCTGCTGCGAATTCTGAGGAGGCTGAAACAATGGTATCGCTTTGGGCACAGGTTGAAAAGTTCGTCCAGCTGTCGGCTGAACCTGATTATGCGCTTCCAAAAGACTCTCCTCAATATCCACCGCTCTATCCACTGCCTCAGCATAAGTCGCAGGAGAACCGGACAACACCATACGGAACAAATCAGGCCTCAACCCTGTCAGAAACTTGTTCTTCTTCGTCCTCTCCTGATTAACAACGTGGGGAACATACGACAAAAGCGAAGAAAACTGTCTAGAATACTCAGCTACTCTCATGTTCCCTTGTTTCAAATTGTTGAACTCCCGCTCCCGGTTATTATAGTAGGACTCATGGGTATACTCCTGTCGAAAAGATGCACAGAATCTCTCCCAAGAAATCAAAGCACCACTCTCTCTCATGACTCGGGAAGTACCTTTCCACCATCGTTGAGCATGATCCCTCAACTGAAAGACAGCCAACTTCAGTCTCCTCTCCTGGGTGTACTCCACCGTGTCAAACAATTCCTCCATATGTTCCAACCAGCCTTCAGCCATCAGACCACTCTCCGTGCCAATGAACGTATGGGGATTCATCCTCTGGAACCTAGCCAGAACTAGCTCCATCTAGCCAATCTGTCTAGTCACATATTCCACCTATGTCTGTCTAGCACGACAACGCAAAGGTACACTCTGTTGCTCAACATCCTCATCACTCTCGGGAGCCCTAGACTCCTCACCAGTCTGCCTAGCAATTCTACCTCTACCTATCCTCGGTGGCATCTATCAAAACTCATGGTAAGAACCAACAGATATAACACAGAGGCAGATATCAACATTATAGAAATCACATAGTCAATCACAAGCAAAAGCTCAAACTCTGTTCCTAGACTCGAGTGTGATGGAAAAGAAAGCGAGCTTATCCCAGTTTAAGCTCTGATACCAAAATGTCAGTCCAGGTGCACTAAATCACAGATTAATTACTCAATTAATCATGATTACACGGAAGCATTAAAATAGTGCTAAAAATTTTCGTTTTGGGCCTGATCCAAAATATCATCTCAAAATACATTCATAATAAAAATAGGATTTTAACTCAAAATCCAACAAATCAATAACAACAAATACAGGTAAAATACAAATCAAGATCCGAAAATACATAGTTCACACAGGGCATCCCCTGGTTCAATACATAATACATATAACTGGGACTGAGAAGGGGGATCTACCAGCCAACGCTCCACTCGATCCAACTGGATTTTCTGAATATCCTGCAAAGGCCAACACAGACCAACGCAGTCCCAAAAACAGGGAAAAAAACGAGGTCAAACCTTAGTACGAAGAGCACTCATAAAACAGCAATTCATAAAAACATGCAATATATCAAGACATGATATGCATGAAGGTACCAAAGAACATTGGTAATCAAGGCACAGCGACCTCCTCCGGCAATCCAAGTATCAATGGAGCCTCAACATCACGCACAGCAAATCAGCCGGTGATAATCATCAATATGTTATATTCAGGTACGACAATTCAGCCGACCATCATAGTTCGGTGGTATTCAGGCGCGACGACTCAGCCGGCCACCATAATCATAGATAACATTGGACCTTTCAGGCACGACAACTCAGCAGGTCGATAACAACGCTTAATCAATTCGGTATCAAGGGAAATCAGGATCAAAATGTATGCGTGAATGCAAAATCACATCAGCTCACGAACAAGCATAATTAAACGTAAACAGAACAGAAAACCATATCACATCCAAGACAAATCTATTAACAGCAGCATTCATTCACGGCTTTCACATCACACTGGAAATATTCACATGCTTATGCCAAAGATGTTTAAATAAGATCAAATCCATACCTCCAACAGCTTCTACCTCGATAGATTTCACTTAGACTCAACACCAATAGCCCGCTAAATTCTTCTGCCTCAGCAGCTCACGGTGAAACACAACAAGAACTGATCGAAAGCTCAAATTCGAAAGCGCTAAATGAACGTAAGAACTATCTACTGGAATTCTCAAATAGTGGTCTAACACTGCAACCACTTCACGCTCCCTCAACAAGTCGATTGAAGTCTCGAAACTGGTATCAATCGAAAGATCTTAAGGAGACGAGCTCAGCACCACCAAGCTTGGTCCAAACGGCGGCATAATTCGACGGCAATGGACGGAAAAAGGGTTCGAATGAACAGTAAGGGTTTCAAAGGCTCGCAGGAAGAAGATAAAAAATATCGGATCTCAAATTCACTAAGTGTTGGTCGATACAGATATATATATATACTCCAGTCAACGCTACAGTGAATGTCAATTACTCAGTCAAAGCTGATACCAGCACTCAGATCTTAGCGCTACATCAGATCTTAGCGCTAACTCAGATCTGACTTCTCTACACTATACTAGCGTGCGACCATCAAACGACGTCGCATAGGGGTCCCGCTTTAAACAACCAGATCTAGTCAAATCTGAAAAGATCAGACCGTACCGGTCTACAACAAACTCACGAACCGGACCGGTCCACACAATACCATTGACCAACACGTTACTCCCCCAAGTCGACGCGCACATCTGCTCACACCCAATGAACAGATTTCACTCAACCAGCGCCAAATCTGGTGTACGCCAAATGACATCACATCACTTGTACTCAACCCGTGCATACCCGGGTAATCCAAAACTATATCGTTTCGATTCCCTCTCAAGCAACTCGCTCAAACACACGAGGGACAGATCTGGACACCCATATATTACTCAAATCGGAAAATGACGAACCGGTCTACTCAAAACACGAACCAAACCGATTCTCTCGGCACCTCTAATTCACTCGCGTGGGGTATTTACCAAATCTTAACTCCAGCTATAGGCTCTCCCTTACTCACGGTACACACTCAATACACTTCTAAATCAAATCCGAAGCTCATATACTCAAACCTGCCCGCGTTCAAAGCTGATCTCACAAAAATTTTGACCAATATTCTTAGACTGAACACCCGATAATTCCTAAGGCATTTTCTCCGATTAAATCCTCATACCAATTAAATCTTCTCAAACATCTTACGAGATTAAATCGGGTTATTTCCTCAAATCTGTTCGTAACACACCACTAATCAAACCCGTTAATTACAGTCCTCACACTGAACCTCATAACGCCCTTCCTCGGCACAATCCTGACAAACACATGGTCGCCTACCGCAAACTCGAGGTCCCTCCACCTCTTGTCCATGTAACTCTTCTGTCAGCTCTGAGTGGCCCTCATCCTATCACGCATCCTAACCACCAAGGCTGTTGTCTATTGTACTATCTCTGGTACAAGCTTCATCCTCTCCCTACCCATCCCATGGAATAGGAGATCTACACTTCCTCCCGTAGAGTTCCTCATATGGGGCCATATCGATCAACGCCTGATTGCTATTGCTGTAAGTGAACTCCATGAGTGGTAATCTCCCTTCCCATCCTCCCTGAAAATCAATGACACATGCCCAAAATAAATCCTCCAGAATCTGTATCACTCTCTCCGACTGCCCGTCTGTCTGTAGGTGGAACACAGTTCTGAAATGAAAATTTGTCCCCATGGCTATGAGGGCTATGAATAACCAAGTTAATTAGTAGCTTAATAGGGTTTAGATTAAGGGTTAATCAGCATAGGTTCTTCGGCTTAGAGATCTATCACATTTTGCACTAAGTTGTTAGTGTAAGCTGTTTCGAGTTCAGCTTGAGTTAGCACTGGCGAGAGCTGTTAGAGTGGTTGTGCTCCTATTGGGTATTGGAGCAGATTAGAGGTCCATCTTATATGTAAGCTGGTATGTTGCGCGAGCTGGTTTGACGTGTGGAAGCGTAAACTGATCACTTTGCACCATATTAGGCGTAAGCTGTTAAGCGAGGAATGTGCTGAGTCCGTGAGCTGTTAACAGCTTCGGAGTACTGTGTAGCAAGGAATAGCAGGCGTGATCTGTTCTAGGATTGTGAGCTGTTCCATGATTATGCGCTGTGATCTGAGAGCTTATCGAATAGCTTTGGGGTGTTGTAAGCTGTTGGAGCATCCTAAGCTGATAAGTAGGGTGCGTGCTGTTCTAAGTTCCTCTAAGCTGAGTTGTTTGAACTGTTAGACAGCAATGCTAGTGCGATCTGATGTGTCTTAGTGCAAGATGATGATGAAGAATAGGTTTGGCGGGAGCTGCTGTTCTGCGTGAGCTGACCAAGTGCGTAAACTGGTCTGGACTATTATCTGTTACTACTGTAGTAGTTGTGAGCTGTTTTCTTTGGTTAGATTGGGGAGGAGTTGGCCTAGATCTCTTGAGCTGTTGGGGCTAAACCTGCGTACACGAGAGTTGTGAGCTGTGAGATGCCACAGACGAGATCCGTTGGTGTATGTAAGCTGTTAGTGGGAGCGTCATGTGCTGTTTGTCCAAGCTATTGTCAGCTTTGATGTCTGATTTGAGCTGTTGAAGTTCGTGCAATTCTGGATGCCCCGAGCTGGTCGATGGCACTATAGACGTAATATGTTGAGAACCTGTGCTGTTGTGTATGCGTGAATGCCTAAGCTGGAGCAGTAGCGGTCCAAGAGGTTCTCTAGGAACTGTAGATTAGACCGGGCGTTGGCAATATAAATTGCAGCAGTTGACCCGAGACTTAGTTAATTTTAGACCTCAGATATTTTAACACCTCAGGTGTGTTCGAGAAGCTACCTTTCCCGAAACCCTTGGTTTTACTGTTCACCCGTACCTTTATTTCCCGATTGTCGGAGTTTGGTCGACTAGTTTTGGTCAACAGTGGTATCGTTGAAAACCTTTTCCAAACCCGTCAGTTCCCTACCTGTATTGTGGCCGGAGATGGCCGGAGGAGGAAACTCTATGTGGTAGAGTGTTCGATGTCTTTTCATTGCTTCTCCCAGCTACGTTGTTCTTTTGGGCTGGTATCCATGAACTGTAAGTGTTATTCCTTGTCCTTGGCTTCGCTTTAAGACTAGTTCCGTTAGTTGTAGAGTAGACCCGAGTTGGATGTTGTAACCTAGGGTTTGTTAGCTCACGGGTCTGTTTTAGGTTCTGCTCTGAGCTGGTTCTCGTTGAATGATGAGCTAGTCTTCTGTCTGTGTTGGTTGTTTTAGGTTGCTGAGTGATTGTAGAGCTGTTGTTGGTATCTCCGAGCTCTTAGCACTCTCGCGGCTCTTGGCGTGCCAGTGGAGGAGCTAGAGCGACCTGTTCTGTGCAGATATGGTGTTTGTACGGTTCTACAGTGAGGTTTGGTAAGGTTTGAGTAGGTACGAGTTCTGAGCTTGTAGTTATAGCTTTGATGTTAGGCATGAGGACATATCGTAGCTGTGTGGGCTTTTCCTGTAGTCCTCTTATGTGTGGGCTGTATTGAGGTAATCTGCTGAACCCTGCTAGGGCTGTTGTTGCCTGAGCTGTTTAATTGTTTTGCTGCAGTAGCTATTCTTCGTGTGATCTGTCTGCATGTGGTGGTTGTAGGCCTCTGTCTGTGATTTGTGTGCTAAGGTTGGGGTCGGATGGTCTTCCTGAGCTGCTCGTTCTGCATGTTGTGCCTGAGTTGTTATATGCTAAGCTGCTGAAGCTTTTATGCGTGTGCTTTGTAGCCGCGTTGTTTCATGGTGTATGCTGTTGTGCATGTGGTTGTGAGCTGTATATCGCATGAGATAGCCTGAGCTGAGCTATGCTTATTCTGTCGTGCCGTATTTCTTATTTTATTGTATGCTGCATCTTTCGGTTAGCATTGCATACACGCATGGCATGTTGTTGAGCTCCTTCTGGTACCCGCACGTCGCTTCGTAAGCTGAGCTCCTCCTTTGTTATTCGCATGTTGTCTGTATGTTGAGCCTATACACTTTGTTATCCTTTGCTAGCAGTTAGCTATCGTTGAGCTTATTTTCCTTGCTAGCCATTGTTGTTGAGCTAACCTGTTGTTATCAGGATGCGTGTGACGGAGCGCACGGGTATCTCCCCTTCTCTCACATGCTCTATGGCCCTTTGTTCTAGATTTGTTCTAGTGCTTCGTGTGATTGAGCACCAGGGTAGCTCCCTTTTTCTCGCATGTACTACGGCCATTCCTGTCTGTATTGTATCTTGTACCATGTGTGATCGAGGGCCAGGGTAACTTCCCTTCTCTCACAAGTTCGGTGACCACTTCTGTTCTGATATCCAGCCGGGTGCTATTTCTGTAAGATTAGTACCTCCAGCCATGGAGTTGATTTGCGAGCCCTGTATCTCTGATTGTCGAGTTGTTTCTGAGAGCTTTGTTCCTCCAGTTGTTGGTTTGTTTCTGGGTATGTTGTATTCCCAGCTGTTGAGTTCATACTTGAGCCCCGATTCCTTCCTTGGAACCCTTCATGCATTTGCGCGACACATGTTTCATGCTTTATTTGATAGTTTTTGATGATTTGCTCTTCGTACTGAGGTTTGACCTCGTTTGTTTTCTCTTGGGGCTGATTTGGCTCTGTGTTGGTCATTGCAGACCTTTTTCAGGTAGTCAGCTGGTCCGTGAGGTGCGACAGCTGGTACAGACTCAGGCGTGAGTTCCCAGTTACGTATATATATATGCTATATCAAGTCATTGCCAGGATATGCCCTGTGTAGTTGTTGTATACATATATATATTGGATGAATGAGATTTTATGCAGTCAACTTTTGA
Organism: Dorcoceras hygrometricum; assembly: GCA_001598015.1. Taxonomy (NCBI): domain Eukaryota; kingdom Viridiplantae; phylum Streptophyta; class Magnoliopsida; order Lamiales; family Gesneriaceae; genus Dorcoceras; species Dorcoceras hygrometricum. Next base: position 99,825 of record KV006399.1, read on the forward strand.
CGCAAAGCTTATATTTTGAGTATGCGTGTACTTTAAATGATGGAGTTTCAGTCAGGGCAAGAAGAAAAATTTTTAGCCACTTTTTAAGCTTCCATGTTCTGCGTGTTGTATCTATGTTTATAAGCACCGGGCCTGACAATGGCAGAGTGAAAGCTCTTCCAAAAGCAAGAAGTAATCCTCGAGTCTTTGTTTGACACTATGGAGGCTGGTACTCCATGAACTCTGAATATCTCACGGATGTACAACTCTGCATACTGCGTCATAGTAAAAGTTGTCTTCACCGATAGAAAATGTGCTGACTTGGTGAGATGATCCATGATCACCAAAATAGCGGTATACCCCCTAACTGTCCTAGGTAATCCAACCACAAAGTCTATCGTGATATTCTCCCATTTCCACTCCGGAATGCGTAGTGGCTTAAGCATCCTTTGTTGGCCTCTGATGCTCTGCTTTCACTTGTTGACAAGTCAAACACTCTGATAAAAGAGAGCGATGTCTCTCTTCATCCCTGGCCACCAGTACAACACTTGTAAATCCCTATACATCTTTGTACTCTCTGGATGGATAGAGTATAAAGACATATACGCCTCAGTCATACTGTCATTCCTCAATGTACTAGGAACCCAAAAACGACCTCTGTACTTCACTATGCCATCCTCCACCGTATACAACCTCTTATCCTTAGATTCATCCCTTTGTCTCCACTTCTGTAACTGCTGATAAACTTCCTGCCCACTGCGTATGCGACCTCTCAAATTGGACTGCACTGTGAGGGTAAAAAGTCTAGGGCCACATATCTAGTATAAAACTCCAACCAAACCTCTGAATCTCTGTCTGCAGTGGCCTCTGAACTGACACATGAGCAACTACTACCGCTTTCCTACTCAACGCATCGGTGATGACATTAGCTTTCCCTAGGGGTAGCTAATGTCATAGTGTAACGCCTAGAAATTCCTGACTACGTAGAAATGAGTGCATGATTAGGGGGAAAATATTTTTAGATGATTACATGTCATTTTATATGATTTATTTATGATTTATGTTGCATGGTATGCATGTGTTATTTTCAGCCTGCTTGAGTTACAGACGCGTGGACGAGATTAGGGCCGACCGGAATGAAAATAATTTGAAATTTTAAGTTATGGGATTTTGAAGAATGAACTTATTTTATTTTAAGCAACAATTTCTGAAATTTGAGTTTTATGATTATTATGGAGGGAAACCCCTTTTTCGCCTATACGGGTTGTTTTATTGAATTTTAAAGTGTTTTAAATTTTTAGGAGGCTTCAATTTTGAAATTCAAACCCTTTCCATGGCCTAGATAAAGTTTTAATTATATTTTAATTAAAGAGAGGGGCTAGCATGTCTTTTTCCACTCCTTTACTTAATCAAATCATAGGGGTCAATTGTGTCACATTGTATTATTCCTAAACACAAATTTTAACCATAAACTAGCCACTAAATCAGATCTAGCCATCCTCCTCCTTCCCCCTTAAGCAAATTTTTTAAATTCCTCCATTCTTGGTGAAGCTTGGTGATCCAAAGCCGGTGGTGCCTCGATCTCGCGTCTACAAAATTGGTAACTCGCAAATCTCTTCTCCAACCAAACCAGGCATGTGATATCAACTTATTTTCTCACCATTTAAACTATATTAGACTGTTTTTCATGAAAATTGGTGTGAATTGAATGTGTTTTATCCAGATCTACATCTCCTTGTTCAAGTTTCATGCATGACACGAAAGTGCTTTCACGTTTCTCGACTTTATCTCATGTTGTTTCGGTTTGTAAAAGGTCCAGGGGTCATGGATCATGGCTAGATCGATGAGTTAGGGTCCTAGGAGGTTCATGGTGGTCCATAGGTGATGATAAGTTGGCTAGATAATGGCTGGATCGGGACTTGACGTGCGGCCTCACGATATCACACGTCGTGGGTGGGATGCCCGATTCAGGTGCGTCGTTCGTGAGGTGTGGTGAACATTGGGGCCGTGGTTGGTTCCTATGGCACAGGATGGACCTGGGGGTGGCCTAGCCGGCAGGGCTCCGGCCAGGGTTGCCGGAGCAGGGAGGTCGACGTGTGTTTGTGGCGGCTGGTCGCGGCGGCGTCCAGGTAAACATTGCATGGGAGTAGGGTTTTTGGTGGTTGGTTCGGTTCAATTGAACCGGTTTGGTTGGTTCGGTTGGACCAGGTCGATTAGCCGAGTCTCGATTCAAAATATTTTAAAGTTGGTCCGAGTTATTTTAATTATGGATCGGTTATTTATTATTTTTAAGTCAAATGTCCAATTTTAAAGAAAATAGCCAGATATTTTAAAATTGAGTCAAACTTTTAAAATAATTAGAGTTATGTTTATTTTTGAATTTTAAGTCAAAATTAGGGCTTTTGGAATTTTAATTAAGTCAAAATCGATTTTTGGGGTTTAATTTGGTCAAAATCGGCTTTTGGTTTCAAAATTGATTTAAATTGATTTTAAAAGTCTAAATCGATTTTAATAAGTCCAAATTGATTTTAAGAAGTCAAAATTGATTTTAATTAGTCACAATTAGCCTTTATTCTAAGAAGTAAAAATTTAATTAAAATAGGCAAAAGTTTTAAAATGGGTGAACATTTGTTTCATCGATTAAGTTAAGTGCGATGTGTAGTCTAGATGTAATGGGCCAGGCTTCTGAACCAATCCTTGACCGAAGTAGAAAAAATATATAAGCTCGTGAATGTATATTTAATCATATATGTAGTATGTTATGTACGTAAATGTTTTAAAGCAAATGATTAGATATACATTATCGGGCAAAGATTTTACTTGCATAATTTTACGAAATGCATGCATCATGAATGTTTTATGAATGTTAAAGGCATGTTCTTTTGAAAGACAAACCGAGGGATTGAATGATTTGTGATAACTTATGATGAATGTATGATGAGCTTATGGATCCATGTGTGATATCATGGTGAAGTGGCGACTTATGAGCTTATGGATCTATGTGTGATATCATGGTGAAGTGGCAGCTTATGGATCCACGTGTCAATATCGTGGTGAAGTGGAAACATATAGGTGTGACATATAGGGATCCCGGCTCGAGGTCGGGTGAACCACACCGCCACGTACGTTGGTTTATAGATATGATCAATCGACTATGGTCACACTTCAGGATACGACTCATAAGTTTTTCATGTTACGTTATGACAAGCCTTATATGTTATGTGATATGTTATGATATGAAATGTAGGTGTTAGAATAGATGCCCAACTAGCCAACTTGTGGCGTGTGGGTATTATAGACTCTTGTATATGACAATCTTTATTTATCAAATACGCATTTATTTATGGCATTCTTTATTTTCATTATGTTATATAATGTTAACAATTGTGTTGGATAAAGACCTAGAATGCACCATAGTGTATGTTAAATGTGATAGTGTATATGATGGTTATCATGAAACACATCCAATAGTCACTGTGCATTCTGAATTCGTTCCTAGTCTATTGGGCCGTCAAAATGAGGATAAGGCCGCCCGAGCTTCAGACTAGCATCTACGATGCGAAGTACCATGTTTCATTGGTAGGGAACATTGTGATGTTCTGAGCATGCAGATGGATAGTGACCTGGTGATCTATCGAACTACCCTCGTTCGGACTTTCCAAGTGGTTACCTTTTGTCGAGTGGATAAGTCAGAGGTCTTGGTTGTACTTATTAGTCCTCACTACTCGAAACGTCATTGAGACTCTACATGATAGGAGTCTCACTTTGACCCGTTTGCCGACTCACTTGGGGTCATTAGGCGGCGGGATTGGGTGAGGTCCCGATGCATGTAGGAGTCGATGCTTCGTTGTCGAGGATTCACCGCTTGCTTACATGCGTGGATATCCTATGCTATCTGAGAAGATAATAGTGTATAAATCTCTGGCGAGAGTACTAGAAGTGTTTTAGGTAAATGGGTTTACCTAGTAACACTCGCGATGTCACTATTCGATCTCCAAGATGTATGCATAGCTATCGGATCTCTAGCGACTCTCGATTTACCAATGATCGTTAATCTGATTGGGATATATGTGTTGAAAGGACCGTACAGTACGCCAACCACGACCAACTGGTTCTTTCAGGCACTATCAGTGATACCTAGGGGATCATGGGGCGATGTTGCTAGGCGCTTTACCATGATCCGATGGGCAAGTCCGAAATTGTGATTTCGGAGCCGCAATGGTTGTGGGCCCACGGCTAGCTGTATCCCTGAACCATTGAGGGTCACACAAGTACTGAATTCATGATTCTCGCACGAAAACTGAGCTCAATGTGTTGAGCATAGGAAGAGGGTTTTAGGGAGTGCGACTTCCTAAAGGTCAACAGGGGTGAAATTGCGATTTCCCACTGTTGATGGGCAAAACTGTCATTTTGGACTAGGTAATCTGAAAATTGTTTTTCACATCATAATATTCAGTTTTGGAAATTGGGTCGATCGGTCCGATCTGATCGTCGATCGGAGTTATGATGAAACCACAGTGAAATAAACGAACCGAATGTTCATATGGACCTGGGTTTGACCCAAGTCCATTGGGCCGGTTCAAGCCCATGAATTACTTATAATTGTATGAGTTACTCTAGGGCTAATCACTTCACTTGAATAATTAACCCTAGCCTCCAAAACTCCAAATCGGCCGCCCCTCCTCTCTAGCCTCACGCCGCCGCCGCCGGTATTCAGCGCCGCCGCCGGCCTTCGCCCCGTGATCGGACTTGCTCCGATCATCGTGCTGAGGAGATTCCGTCCGTGATAAAATCCGTCCAGTATTCTAGTGCAGATTGACGGAGGAAGATTGAATCCGGTCGTGGACCTGATTGGAGGATCTACCACCGCCTACCGAGAAGAGCCAGATTTTCCCTGTGATTTCTGGTTGGAGCTAGGCACGTAGACGCCAGCAAGGTAACAAATCTATGAATGTTTATAGATTGTTATTGATGTATTGAACGCTTTCCGAGGCTATTTTTGATTTCCGCTGTGCCCCCGGGAAGTGGGATCCGGATCCGCCATTTTATGCCAACAGTGGTATCAGAGCTCAGGCTCGGATCCTTCAGTACATTATTGTGCCATAATTGCATGTATCTCATATTTTTCAGATCGAAAACAAAAATAAAATTTTGATGATGGCCGCCGGCCGCCACCATGGCCGGCGGCAACCACCCGCCGCTGCACGCGCATATGTGCGGCGCGACATGTGCACTGGATGCGCATGGCGGCTGAGGGTTCGCCGCTTCCTTCTCGCATGGCAGCCGACCAGAGGCCGTTGCTCCGCGCACGGTTGCATGCTGGATGGGCGACGGGATGCGCACTGGTTGCGCAACATGGTGGCCGATTGCTGGGCGCCGCTTCACGCATGGAGATCGACCGCTGCTGCTGAATGTTGGCGGCGGCCGCCGCCGTTCGACGTCTCTCCGGCAGCGTTGCGACGGCTGATTTTTTCTAGGTATTATTCAGGCCTGTCCCGTGCAGCCCATGAAGTTTTTGGGACCAATATTCGATATTGGGCCGATTTTGGTCGATTTAGAAATTTTTTAGATTTTTGGGACTAAAATTGTTTTAAGCCCAATGTAATGCAATTAAAATTGCAAAATATGATTTTAGTTATGAAATATGATTTTATAATTAAAATATGATTTTGTTGATTAAAATTAGATTTTATCGACAAAATGCGATTTTATTATAAAATGCGATTTTATGATTAAAATATGATTTTGTGGTAAATAATTTGATTATTTATTTATGCATATTAATTAGATTGATTGCATGTTTGGGATGATAGAGAGCCGTTCCCAATGTGTTAGGTGTATGCTTTAGGTTTTGCGATTTCGGTTGTATTATATTATTGATTATCATTTTATAAAGTGGGTCTGTTTGTGGCCCGTTCCCACCCCTTAAAATTGTATCCCTTATGTGTCATGGAAATTTAATTGTAAATTACTAGACTTAGTGGGAGGACATTTGAAGTTGGTGGGCCGATGACGATCAAAGATATTGAAGACCGAAGATCTGTAAAACCGGAAGCAATTGTAATAGGATTGCATTGCATATTGCATTTCACCTAGGATTGGATCCAGGTCCGTGATTGGCAACCACGGACCGCATAGCTCTCCCAAAGTTATTTATATATTTGATATATGTTATGATGAATCCGCATGTTTTAAATTTTGATTTAAAATTGCATGAGACCAAATTTTCAAAAATAAAATCCCTCGTTTTAAATACGATTTAAAACTAATATCAAGATTAAAAGTTTATTCGATAAACTAAAGGGAATTTAAATCTGTTTAAATTATCCTTACCTTCCATAAACAATGGGTGTACGCCGATGCTACCCGCATACATGGCCCGGCTCATATTATTGAGGGGGTTATGTATGCCGGAAAGCTGTTCACGCAATTGACAATTGTTGTGAGTCGGTTGGAACTCCATTTAACTTTGGCTCATATTATTGGGGACGTTAAGGGGACCGTCCTTCACGACTCAACATTGATGGGTCATCTTCACACGTGATAGTAAACGATGTCATATTATTGGGCCCTTACTGGACGTGAGGTGAATACATGGAGGTTGCACCGGTTGCAATTGGAAACTACCTTTTGGGGGTCATGGTTGGCTGATATTATTCGGGACCATGATCGCTTGATTGGGCTCCGTGTACCCACTAAGGAAACTTTCTTTCCCGATTTCATAGAGGGTGGTGAAATCGTTAAAATAGTGGGAGGGTAATTCATAAAACTAAATGACCTTGTTTTATGTCTTAGCGTTTTTCATATATAGTTAGTAATGAATGTCTGTCGATGTCATATTATTGGGCCCTTACTGGACGTGAGGTGAATACATGGAGGTTGCACCGGTTGCAATTGGAAACTACCTTTTGGGGGTCATGGTTGGCTGATATTATTCGGGACCATGATCGCTTGATTGGGCTCCGTGTACCCACTAAGGAAACTTTCTTTCCCGATTTCATAGAGGGTGGTGAAATCGTTAAAATAGTGGGAGGGTAATTCATAAAACTAAATGACCTTGTTTTATGTCTTAGCGTTTTTCATATATAGTTAGTAATGAATGTCTGTTTTCCTTTTCAGTATAACTGCATTTATAATGTCTTCGATGAAAAACCCACTCGCTGCTATACTGGATAGCAACAAGTTCATCGGTCTGAACTACCAAGACTGGCTTCGAAACCTCAACATTGTGTTGGCTTCGGAGAAACTTCTTTATACGATAGAGAAGAGCCCTCCGAAGGAAGCCCTTGCCGATATCAGCCCTGAGGAGCTGGTTACGTTTCAACAATGGTGGTACGACGAGCTTAAGACTCGATGCTATGTGATGGCATCGATGTCCAACGAAATTCAACGGCGCTTTGAGAAGACGAAGTATGCTGCTGACATACTTTTTCATCTCAAGGAACTGTATGGGGAGAACTCTCGACATGAGAGGTTCACCGCTGTCAAGGAGCTTATGACGAGCTGCATGCGCGATGGGACTTCGGTCCGCGAGCATGGGGTTCGTATGATTGGGCTCGTTGAAAAGCTGGCGGGCCTTGATATCACACTTCCACACGAGCTGTCTGTGGATGTGCTTCTCCTCTCACTACCCGCTGCATTCGACCCCTTTGTAGTCAACTTCAACATGAACAAGCTGGCAGCCACCCTTGAAGAGGTGGTTAACATGCTGGTCGTGTTTGAGGGAACCATAAAGAAGGACAAGCCCGTCCTCCTTATGGGCTTTTCTTCCCCTACGAATAAGGGGCCCAGACGCAAGGGTAAGAAGAGTTCTGCCCCTGCGAAGGAGGAAAAGCCCACTAAGAAGCCAAAGGCAAAGGCTTCCAAGCCAAACAAGTCCGAGGATGTTTGCCACCACTGCCACAAGCCTGGGCATTGGAGGAGGAACTGCAAGGAGTACCTCGAGTAGTTGCGAACTACAAAAGATATGTTCTATATCGAAATAAATATGTCTCTTAATTCGAATTCTTGGGTACTTGATACCGGATGTGTATCTCATATCTGCAATGATTTGCAGGTGATGACAAGAAGCCGATGTCTTAGAGAGGGTGAGACCCACTTGAGGCTGGGCAATGGAGCAAGAGTTGCTGCAGTAGCTATAGGAGATGTTTATTTATTTCTATCATCAAATTTTAAGTTGTTATTGAATGATGTTTTATTTGTTCCCGAATTAATAAAGAACATTATTTCTGTTTCTATGCTTGATAGTGATGGATATTCTTGTATGTTTGCTAATTCGATTTGCAATATTTACAAGAATGAATGTTTGATTGGTATTGGGGAACGCGAAAATGATCTGTACACCTTAAAATTAAAACCAGTTCCAACTCGCGATGTGGAAACACATACTACAACAATTAAAAGGAAATACGATAGCTTAAACCCAGCACAACTTTGGCACGCTAGGCTAGGTCATATTTCTCTAAGTAGGGTGAACAAGTTAGTTAGGAGTGACATGTTTGATCTGTCAGACATTAACTCCCTACCAACTTGTGAATCTTGTCTCAAGGGAAAGATGACTAAACAATCCTCTTGAGCAAGAGTTGCTGCAGTAGCTATAGGAGATGTTAATTTATTTCTATCGTCAAATTTTAAGTTGTTATTGAAAGATGTTTTATTTGTTCCCGAATTAATAAAGAACATTATTTCTGTTTCTATGCTTGATAGTGATGGATATTCTTGTATGTTTGCTAATTCGATTTGCAATATTTACAAGAATGAATGTTTGATTGGTATTGGGGAACGCGAAAACGATCTGTACACCTTAAAATTAAAACCAGTTCCAACTCGCGATGTGGAAACACATACAACAACAATTAAAAGGAAATACGATAGCTTAAACCCAGCACAACTTTGGCACGCTAGGCTAGGTCATATTTCTCTAAGTAGGATGAACAAGTTAGTTAGGAGTGACATGTTTGATCTGTCAGACATTAACTCCCTACCAACCTGTGAATCTTGTCTCAAGGGAAAGATGACTAAACAACCCTTCAAGGGCAAGCCTGAACATGCCCAAGGCCTATTGGATTTGATCCATACTGATGTGTGTGGTCCGCTTAGTATTGGTACTAAATACGGTCACACATACTTCATCACCTTTACCGACGATCACTCTAGGTATGTGTACTTGTACTTAATGAAGCACAAGTCTGAATCCTTTGAAAGGTTCAAAGAATTCAAGGCTGAAGTAGAAAATCAGCTAGGCAAGAGTATTAAAGCGCTTCGATCCGATTGAGGTGGTGAATACTTGAGTGCTGAATTTCAAGACTATCTGATAGATAATGAGATTCTCGCACAGTGGACCCCTCCGGCCACACCAGAGCTCAATGGTGTAGCGGAGCGTCGTAATCGAACTTTGATGGACATGGTTCGATCTATGATGAGCTTCACTGAGCTTCTTACCTCGTTTTGGGGCTATGCGCTCGAAACGGCGGTAATGTTGTTGAACAATGTCCACACCAAGGCAGTGGATAAGACTCCATATGAGATGTGGATGGGCAAACCACCCAAATACTCATACATGAGGATTTGGGGATGTCCTGCTTACGTGAAGAAGAAAGTGGGAGATAAGCTGGATACGAGATCCATCTTATGTTACTTCGTTGGGTATCCAAAGAATTCCATTGGATACTACTTATACTATCCAAACGAAACAAAAGTGTTTGTTTCTAGGAATGCCACCTTTATGGAAAGGGAATATCTACTTGATAGAAAGGGAAAAATAGTAGAACTCGAAGAGGTTCGAGAACCAACTGAAGAACCGAGTGAATCTCCTGCGCCTCCAGATCCTGTGCCAGAAATGGTCGCACCTAGGAGATCCGAAAGGGTTCCTAGGGCTCCTGAAAGATATGGTTTCCTTCTTGAAGATGATCCAAGTGATCAAGTTGTTGGATGTGATCCAAGGACTTTCAAGGAGGCAATTTCCGATGCTGATTCTAATTTGTTGCTTGAAGCAATGCAGTCTGAGTTTGACTCAATGCATGCGAACCAAGTTTGGACCCTTGTTAAGCCTCCCAAAGAAATTGTTCCTATTGGGTGTAAATGGATATACAAGAGGAAACTTGGGCCTGATGGTAAGGTACTGAACTACAAGGCACGACTGGTCGCGAAAGGCTACACTCAAAGGTATGGTGTTGACTATGATGAAACCTTTTCACCAGTCGCAATGTTCAAGTCGATTAGAATCTTATTAGCCATAGCCGCATGGTACGACTATGAGATATGGCAAATGGATGTGAAAACTGCGTTCCTTAATGGAAACATTAAGGAAGAGATCTTTATGACGCAGCCGGAGGGTTTCACATCTGTAGGAAGTGAGCATAAGGTATGCAAACTTCAGAGATCGATCTACGGTCTCAAACAAGCATCGAGGAGTTGGAACCTGAGATTCGATGAAACAATTAAGGAATTTGGTTTCATCAAGAGTCCCTAGGAGCCATGTGTATATAAGAAGGTAGTTAAAAGTGCTGTGACATTCCTTGTAATTTATGTTGATGACATTCTACTCATTGGGAATGATGTAGGAATGCTGCAGTCAACTAAAGTATGGTTTTCTAGCAGATTTTTGATGAAGGACATGGGTGAAGCATCCTATATTCTTGGAATACAGATCTATCGGGATAGATCAAAACGGATGCTCGGACTCACCCAAGCTACCTACATTGATACCATACTTAAGCGGTTCTCTATGGAAGAGTCCAAGAGAGGAAACCTACCTATGTGCCACGAGGTAACTCTATTTAAGTCTATGTGTCCAAAGACTGATGAGGAGATAGAGAGTATGGCACGTGTGCCATATGCCTCGGCAATAGGTAGTATTATGTATGGCATGATCTCAACTAGACCGGATATCGCATATGCTCTGAGTGTCACGAGCCATTGATGACATTCTACTCATTGGGAATGATGTGGGAATGCTGCAGTCAACTAAGTATGGTTTTCTAGCAGATTTTTGATGAAGGACATGGGTGAAGCATCCTATATTCTTGGAATACAGATCTATCGGGATAGATCAAAACGGATGCTCGGACTCACCCAAGCTACCTACATTGATACCATACTTAAGCGGTTCTCTATGGAAGAGTCCAAGAGAGGAAACCTACCTATGTGCCACGAGGTAACTCTATTTAAGTCTATGTGTCCAAAGACTGATGAGGAGATAGAGAGTATGGCACGTGTGCCATATGCCTCGGCAATAGGTAGTATTATGTATGGCATGATCTCAACTAGACCGGATATCGCATATGCTCTGAGTGTCACGAGCCGCTACCAGGTCAACCCCGGCAAATTGTATTGGAAGGCTGTGAAGGATATTCTTAAGTACTTGCGAAGGACTAAGAATATGTTCATGGTCTATGAGGTTGGTGAACTGAAATTGGAAGGCTACACTGAATCTAGCTTCCAATGTGACGTGGATGATTCGAAGTCTAACTCTGGATTTGTATTCATGCTCAATGGTGGTGCTGTCTCTTGGAAGAGTTCCAAGCAAGACACCATCGCGGATTCAACCACTGAGGCTGAGTACATCGCAGCATCAGCTGCTGCTAAGGAGGCGGTTTGGATAAGGAATTTCGTCCAATAGTTGGGCATCATTCCTGATGGAGTTGGTCCAGTCCCGATGTACTGCGACAACACGGGTGCCGTTGTGCAAGCAAAGGAGCCTAGGTCTCACCAAAGATCCAAAAATATACTGAGGAAATACCACATAATCCGGGATATTGTGGCTAGAGGTGACATAGCAGTTGAGAGAGTAGCCTCTGCGGACAACATTGCTGATCCACTTACGAAGCCCTTTCCAGGACCGTTGTTTGAAAAACATCGCGAAACAATGGGACTGCGCTTGATGAGTAGTTGGCTATAGGGCAAGTGGGAGATTGTTAGAGTAGATTCCCAACTAGCCAACTTGTGGCGTGTGGGTTTTATAGACTCTTGTATATGACAATCTTTATTTATGAAATACGCATTTATTTGTGGCATTATTTATTTTCATTATGTTATATAATGTTAACAATTGGGTTGGATAAAGACCTAGAATGCACCATAGTGTATGTTAGATGTGATAGTGGATATGATGGCTATAATGAAACACATCCAATAGTCACTGTGCATTCTGAATTCGTTACTAGTCGATTGGGCCGTCAAAATGAGGATAAGGCCGCCTGAGCTTGATACTAGCATCTGCGATGCGAAGTACCATGTTTCATTGGTAGGGAACATTGTGATGTTCTGAGCATGCAGATGGATAGTGACCTGGTGATCTATCGAACTACCCTCGTTCGGACTTTCCAAGTGGTTACCATTTGTCGAGTGGATAAGTCCGAGGTCCTGGTTGTACTGATTAGTCCTCACTACTCGAAACGTCATTGAGACTCTACATGATAGGCGTCTCACTTTGACCCGTTTGCCGACTCACTTGGGGTCATTAGGCGGCGGGATTGGGTGAGGTCCCGATGCATGTAGGAGTCGATGCTTCATTGTCGAGGATTCACCGCTCGCTTACATGCGTGGATATCCTATGCTATCTGAGGAGATAATAGTGTATAAATCTCTGGCCAGAGTACTAGAAGTGTTTTAGATAAATGGGTTTACCTAGTAACACTCGCGATGTCACTATTCGATCTCCAAGATGTATGCATAACTATCGGATCTCTATCGACTCTCGTTTTACCAATGATCGTTAATCTGATTGGATATATGTGTTGAAAGGACCGAACTGTACGCTAACCACGACCAACTGGTTCTTGCAGGCACTATCAGTGATACCTAGGGGATCATGGGGCGATGTTTCTAGGCGCTTTACCATGATCCGATGGGCAAGTCCGAAATTGTGATTTCGGAGCCGCAATGGTTGTCGAGGACCTGGGTTTGACCCAAGTCCATTGGGCCGGTTCAAGCCCATGAATTACTTATAATTGTATGAGTTACTCTAGGGCTAATCACTTCACTTGAATAATTAACCCTAGCCTCCAAAACTCCAAATCGGCCGCCCCTCCTCTCTAGCCTCACGCCGCCGCCGCCGGTCTTCACGCACCGCCGCCGGCCGCCGCCCCATTATCGAACTTGCTCCGATCGTCGTGCTGAGGAGATTCTGTCCGTGATAAAATCCGTCAAGTCTTCTAGTGCAGATTGACGGAGGAAGATTGAATCCGGTCGTGGACCTGATTGGAGGATCTACCGCCGCCTACCGAGAAGAGCCAGATTTTCCCTGTGATTTCTGGTTGGAGCCAGGCGCCTAGACGCCAGCAAGGTAACAAATCTATGAACACCCTATGCATGTTTGTAGATTGTTATTGATGTATTGAACGCTTTTCGGGGCTATTTTTGATTTCCGCTGCGCCCCCGGGAAGTGGGATCCGGATCCGCTATTGTATGCCAACAGTAGGAAGCAATGTTTTAAGATCATGCACGCATTCATGCTTTTAACGTTATTTTACTACAAGTATGTGCCTGCATGCGATTTAATTAGTATGTACTTTGTTATGATATACGATAGAGCATGCTGAGCCTCTAGGCTCACTAGGTTTAAATGGTACAGGTGATGATCCTGCTGAGTTTACACCGACTGGAGGTGAGGACATCTGAGCGCCTGTTGCAGTAGTACCCATTGACCGCAGCGACTTATTTTGAGATGATACAGTTTTAGATATTGGTTATAAACATGTTTATTTTCAGTATTTTACTCAGTTGATTATTATTCCGTTTGGATGTTTTAACATTTTTAAATATTCCTTTATCTATGTTTGAAGTACGGATGAGAAAAATGATTTAGAAATGCTTTTAAAGGGAACGATACTTTAAGTTTAAGTATTCCGCACATGTTCTAAAAAAATAAAAAAAATTTCTAGAGTCTGGTTCGTTTGGTATCAGAGCGGTGGTTCTGGTGGGGTACTAGCCTGCTGCGTAGAGCTCAGAAGTCGCACTATCAGTCTATTAGTTTTACTTTTTTTATGATTTATGTTTATGATTGCATGTTGCATGTGTTTTAGTTATGTATGAGTTTTTGGCCTTAGAGTTTTAAAAATAGATGCTTAGTCATGCACTTAGATTTACGTGATAAGGTTTTGGTGTATTAGTATGCCCCCCAGACGTGCTAGAGATCAACAGGATGATGATGCACCTCCTCCTCCCCCACCTCCTCAGATGACGCCGTTTGAGAGGGCTAACGTGGAGATGTTAGCCGGGATCACCAGGATCCTAGAGAGATGGTCGAAGCATTTGGGGAAGCCTCACGAGGAGTATGTGGCTGAGCGGTTCCACAAAGAGGGACGCAAGGAGTTTGCCAAGACTACAGATTCGCTAGCTTCCAGTAGAGCACTGCTAGGACATTCGATGCCTTAGGTTACTGGATTGATTTATAGAACTGTTAGACCTTCCAGGTTTTGCTTTGAGAACCTTACCGGATAGGGCTAGAAAACTTAGAACTGTTTTATGTATCTAATCTGCCTTTTTGGGATTTAGTATGACCGTAAACACATACCTGTGTGACGTTTCTGTTTCAGGCGAGATTTGTGTGCTTGGTGTCACTACACTCGCTTTGATAGACTCATGGGAGACCCACTCGTCTATTTCGAGTGCATTCACACAGAGGATGGGTATTGTTCCGGAGAGCATGGGGCTAGCTCTTGCCGTGACGGTTCCGTCAGGAGAGGAGTTGACGATGACCAGCGTTGTGTAGGGTTTGACGATGACGTTTCAGGATCACGCTGCCATAGCAGATTTGGTCTTTTTGCCGATGAAACGATTCGAACTCATCCTAGGCATGGATTGACTGACAGAGTTTGGAGCGGTGATAGACTTTCAGAGGAGGACAGTGTCTATCAGACCGTCAGGGCAGGAGGCTTTCTTATTTGAGGCAGCTAGGAGGCCACGAAAGCCCAGATTTATATCTTTTCTTCAGGCCAGGAATCTAGTTGAGCACGGATGTCAGGCATTCTTGGCCGGCGTTACCGCTTCTGGAGATTCAGCAGGCCATTCACTATCTGAGGTGGAGGTAGTCAGGGATTATGCAGATGTCTTCCCTGATGATGTTGTGGGAGTTCCATCGGAGGGAGATGTGGAGTTTTCGATTGAGCTGATGCCAGGACAGTGCCTATCTCTAAAGCACCTTATCGATTAGCTCCTACCGAGATTAAGGAGCTTAAGGATAAGATCCAAGAGTTGCTCGATCTGAGATTCATTCACCATAGATTTTCTCCATTGGGTGCACTAGTGTTGTTTGTGAAGAAGAAGGATGGCAGTATGAGATTGTGCATCGACTACCTAGAGCTGAACCGAGTTGCAGTGAAGAATATGTATCCACTTCGGAGGATTGAGGATTTATTCCATCAGTTGCAGGGAGCTTCAGTGTTCTCGAAGATTGATTTGAGATATGGCTATCATCAGCTGAGAGTTAGAGAGGAGGACGTGTCCAAGACCGCTTTTAGGACATGCTACGGCCACTACGAGTTCTTGGTGATGCCGTTCGAATGCCACATAGATTTTCACGGATCTGATGAACAGGGTATTCAGGAAGTATCTAGACCAGTTCATTATATTTTCATCGATGACATCCTGGTCTATTCGAGGAGCTTGGAGGAGCATAGGCAGCACTTGCAGACGGCATTGCAGACTTTGAGGGAGCATAGATTGTATGCCAAGTTCAGAAAGTACAAGTTTTGGCTGGAGCAGGTGGCATTCTTAGGGCATATTGTATCTAGATATGGGATTTCAGTTGACCCATCGAAGGTGGAGGCAGTGCAGAAATGGGGGATTCCAAGGAATGCAGCGGAGATTCGTAGTTTCTAGGGCTTGGCAGGTCATTATCGCAAATTTATCAAGGGCTTCTATTCTATTTCAGTGCCCTGAGTCCCGAGTGCCAGAGGAGCTTTGATCAGCTAAAGGAAGCCCTTACATCAGCACCAGTGTTAGCTATGCCAGTGTACCACGAGGAGTTTGTGGTTTATACAGATGCTTCTCTGAGAGGTTTGGGTGCGGTTTTGATGCAGGGTGGTAAGGTTATTGCATATGCGTCGAGGCAGCTGAATAGTGATGGTCCCAAAAATAGGATCAAAACAAGTACAGGAGTTCAGAAGGGGGGGGGGGTTGAATGAACTCCTTCGATTTTAAACTTTTCAAATTCTTTTCGAAAACGTTTTACACGCGCTGCTTATCTCAATTAAATGCAAATCTCTCGGCTAACTAAAAAGTGCGTAATGAAGCCGTGTTGGATCTGTTTTGACAGATCCTAATTAAGTTTTGAATTACACAAAACCTATTATTGTGATTCTAACAATTCTACTTAAGTGCACAGGATTTAGGAACGAAGATGAATATCAGCAGGAAGAAGCTTATTGCGCAAAGAAGATAAGCTGATAAATATGTCCAGCAGTTGGTTTGGTATGGACAGCTGGATTAGCAATGGAGACGTCCAAAGTTGAATCAGCTGTTCGTAATCAGCCAAAGTTGAACCAGCTGGAGCATAATCGTAGTGATGAACCAGCTGAAACGGAGCGCTAAAGTGTAGATGACATCAGCAGTGACGTCATCATTCAGCAGGAAGCTACAGTGGAATAGAATCAGCAGAGAGCTTCACCAGCAGTTGATATTTGGAGTTGGAGCTGCAAAACGATGTCGCGTGAATAAGTTGGAACGACAACGTTTTGCATTCGCAAGAATCAGCAGGTAGCTTGCATCCAGACGCAAGAGAAGCGACGTCGTAGAGGAGTTTCCAGTCGCAAGCTACTGTTCACCAGCAGATACTATTTGGAGTTAGCAAATAGCAAAACGATGTCGTTTACATAAGTTGATACGACAGCGTTTTGCTTTTGCGATGAAGATTCAGCAGGAAGACTTTGCGTTGTTATTTCAGCAGTCGATGCTACAGTGAACCAGTCGCAACGCAAAGATTTCCAGACGCAGTATTTGATGAACCAGACGCAAGCAACAGCAGCATCCAGTCGAGAGCTTATTTGAATCAGCTGATGCTATATATTCAGTCGCGAGCTACAGTGTCCAGTCGCAAGAAATCCAGGCGCAAAGAATTGAAGAAGTAGCAAAGTGCAGCAGTCGTGGTGATAAATCAGCAGCGAAGCAGTTGACGATTTACGAGAGTTGGATGTCAACTGCTGAGCTCAATTCAAATGGCGAAAGCGACAAGAAGCCTGCAAAAGAAAAGGACACAAGTACTGTTCCCTTGTCGGTACTTTACAGAGGAGCGTTGCACTAAAATAGAAAGAAGACAAGATAGCCGTATGTAGCGCTGATCAGTTTTGGAAGCTATCCAACGGGAAGAAATTCTACAGAGGCTATATATTAGAGGCAACGCAAATTGAAGAGGTGTTCTAAAGAGAGCCAGTGTTCGTCCAGTTGAGAGACGACGTTGGTGCAACTACATACTGTGGTAGATTTACTTTGAATATACAGTGCACCAACAGAGGGAAAAAGAAGAGATAGACGAAGCAATCGACCGCCATTAGAGAAGAGCTTTTCACGAGTGTTGATTGCTGAGTCTAGATTAGCTTGTTAGAGCATGTCCCTCGTGTGTGAGAAAAACAAGAGAGATGAGAGCTACAATGTATCAATCTCACACACCCGGATTCATTCGCATCTATTTGTGAATGAATCTCGAAATATGTTCACAATTCCCGTCCAAGCATGAAGACGTAAAACTCTTGTGTATGTAGTCAGTCACACAGTTGAGGCTGTTGTGCATTTGAGAAGTAGTGGATGCTGAGTATCGTGTTCTTTAAGCATTCAGTATTGCATATTTACTTAGCACGCATACACGTTTACAGTTCAGCAGTTGCTTATATTTTAGCATACGCATAAACAGAATTCAGCACTTAGCATAACATTTCAGCAGCACACAAGCACAAGTCTCGAACAGATTTATGATTGTACATAAATCTGTTTGAGTTTGTTTTAAAATATAGGATTCAGTTTTGGTATTTCCGCATGATTTTTAAATCATACCAGATCTGTCTCCGGTGCTCTCTTTGTATTTTATATGTTCAAGAACAACGAGCTATTGCAGCTCAAGAATTAGCAACGCGCAAAATTTCAATGGTTGTCAAAACAGCGCCTGCTATCTTTTTGATCCTATTCATATGGACCATCAACATACTTCTAAAGTTTAGTAAAATTCCATTCATATCATCTTAATTTGTAAAACACCAAACCTTTTCCAAAAGAAATCATTTCACCTCCTTAAAATATTTTTCGATCGATTTAGAACCAGCTCGTGCATCACTCTTTGGAGTCGTCTACTGGTACCAGCCGCAGCGCAACCTACTTGCTAACATCAATAAATCAGCAAATACATAACATTTAAAATTTCCAATTTGGCCCATGAGATCAATAAAATGTATAAATGTGGTCCTATGGATTTTGGGGCGTTACAGTTCTATATCGAAATAAATATGTCTCTTAATTCGACTTCTTGGGTACTTGATATCGGATGTGGATCTCATATCTGCAATGATTTGCAGGTGATGACAAGAAGCCGACGTCTTAGAGAGGGTGAGACCCACTTGAGGCTGGGCAATGGAGCAAGAGTTGCTGCAGCAGCTATAGGAGATGTTTATTTATTTCTATCTTCAGATTTTAAGTTGTTATTGAAAGACGTTTTATTTGTTCCTGAATTAATAAAGAACATTATTTCTGTTTTTATGCTTGATAGTGATGGATATTCTTGTCATTTTGCTAATTCGATATGCAATATATACAAGAATGAATATTTGATTGGAATTGGGGAACGCGAGAACGATTTGTACACCTTAAAATTGAAACAAGTTCCAACTCGTGATGTCGAAACACATACAACAAAAATTAAAAGGAAACACGATAGCTTGAACCCAGCACAACTTTGGCACGCTAGGCTAGGTCATTTCTCTAAGGAGGATGAACAATTTAGTTAGGAGTGACATGTTTGATTTGTCAGACACTAACTCCCTACCGAATTGTGAGTCTTGTCTCAAGGGAAAGATGACTAAACAACCCTTCAAGGGCAAGCCTGAACGTACCCAAGGACTATTGGATTTGATCCATACTGATGTGTGTGGCCCACTAAGCATTGGTACTAAGTACGGTCACACATACTTCATCAACTTTACCGATGATTACTCTAGGTATGGGTACTTGTACTTAATGAAGCACAAGTCTGAATCTTTTGAAAGTTTCAAAGAATTCAAGGCTGAAGTAGAAAATCAATTAGGCAAAAGTATTAAAGCAATTCGATCCGATCGAGGTGGTGAATACTTGAGTGCTAAATTTCAAGACTATCTTAAAGAGAATGAGATTCTCTCGCAGTGGACCCCTCCGACCACACCACAGCTCAATGGTGTAGCGGAGCGTCGTAATCGAACCTTGATGGACATGGTTCAATC
>KV006399.1:128807-159069 GCA_001598015.1 Dorcoceras hygrometricum
ACTAGAAGGAGCATAAAGAATTCCATAACCAAGTGTACCTTTGATGTAACGAACTATTCTCTTGGCCACTTTCAAGTGAGATGTATTAGGAGCCTCCATGTACCGACTAATAAGTCCAACACCAAAAAGAATATCCGGTCTCGTACATGTCAAATATCTCAAACTTCCAACGAGGCTCTTGAAAAATGTGGGATCGATTTTCTCACCATCATTATGCAAAGACAGTTTAACTCCACATTCCACTGGGGTGCTTACGGGATTGCAATCCTCCATCTCGAATTTCTTGAGAATTTCTTGTGCATATCCCTTTTCAGAAATGAATATGCAATCTTCTCTTTGTTGTACTTCAATGCCACGATAATAAGACATTAAGCCAATGTCTGTCATCTCAAATTCATTCGCCATAGCTCTCTTGAAATCATCAAACATTGTCGATTTATTGCCTTTAGGTAATGATGCAAGTTCCCATGTGTCATTTTTCCTTATTGCCTTTATCTCTTCATTCATGACATTTTTTCATTTTTCATCAGAAACGGCATCTTCGAAACCTACGGGCTCGATTTCGGCATGTAAACAAAACTGAGTAAATTCACTTAAATTTTGTACTTCCTCGGTGGTTTCGTATAACTCACGGAGACTTTTAAACCTTCGAGGTCGGCTACTTGAACCATCTTGATCATCTTGTGGTGGAGGTGACGGTGGTGGAGTAGTAGGATGTGTACTTTCTTCTTCTTGATCATCAAAGAATGGGCTATAACTATATGTTTCATTTGAAACATTCCAATCCCATGCACTTTCTTCATCAAATTCAACATCTCTACTCAAAATAATTTTCCCATTGTTCGGGTTGTACAATTTATAGCATTTCGAATTTGTATCATATCCAATGAAAACATACCTTGCACTTTTTTCATCAAGTTTAGTCCTCTTTTCATCCGGCACGTGTGCATAGGCTATGCTTCCGAACACCCGCAAGTGTGCAACATTTGGTTTATAACCACTCCAAGCTTCATTTGGTGTTTTTCCATTCACACTTTTAGTGTGCCACCGATTTGTCAAATACACTGCACAAGTAACGGCTTCGGCCCAATATTCCTTTGGCATATTTTTGCTTTTCAACATGCTCCTCACCATGTTGAGAATGGTTTGATTCTTTCTCTCAGATACTCCATTTTGTTGCGGCGAATATGGAGTTGTCATGGGACGATGAATTCCATTATCCTCACAAAACGTTTTGAACTCATTAGAAGTGAACTCGCCCCCTCTATCGGATCTAAGAGCTTGGATTTGATAGTCACTTTGTTTTTCCACCATAATTTTGAACTTCTTGAAGGTTTCAAACACCTCCGATTTTTCCTTGATAAAATAAACCCAAGTTTTTCGAGAAAAATCATCAATGAAAAGTATAAAGTAATTACTCTTACCAAGCGATTACGGCTTGATAGGTCCACATACATCCGAGTGTATCAGCTCTAATGGATGTTTAGCTCTTGTCATAGACTCCTTAAAACTTTTCCTTGCTTGCTTACCCAAAATACATCCTTCACAAAGTTGATTTGGGTGGTCGATGGAAGGCAAACCTTTCACAATTTTTCTTTTACTCATTAGTTTCAAGCTATCAAAATTCAAGTGCCCCAATCTCATATGCCACAACCATGAGGAATCTTTAAAGCAAGATTTCAAGCACATCGGAACATCACTTTGAATATTCAACAAGAACATCCTATTTTTCGTCATTGGTACCTTGGCTATTAGCCTTCCACTTTCATCTTTCATGGTCAAACTTTTATCTTTCAAGCTAATTTCATAATTTTTCTCTAAAAGTTGACCCAAACTTAGAACATTACTGTTCATGTCCGGGACATAGTAGACATTAGAAATAAGTTGATGGCTAACACAAACCTGCTGAGTATCGTGTTCTTTAAGCATTCAGTATTGCATATTTACTTAGCACGCATACACGTTTACAGTTCAGCAGTTGCTTATATTTTAGCATACGCATAAACAGAATTCAGCACTTAGCATAACATTTCAGCAGCACACAAGCACAAGTCTCGAACAGATTTATGATTGTACATAAATCTGTTTGAGTTTGTTTTAAAATATAGGATTCAGTTCTGGTATTTTCCGCATGATTTTTAAATCATACCAGATCTGTCTCCGGTGCTCTTCTCGTGTTGTTTTTAGATGTTCAAGAACAACGAGCTATTGCAGCTCCAAGCAGCGCTGAAAATTTTAATTGCTCATTTTAAAACCAGCGGCTGCTAAGTTTCCTTTGTTAAAACCGGGACCAACAAGCCGATTAATTTGTGAACAGTAAGATTTAAATAAATAAGTGCATAAATGTAAAGATTAGGATCAAGAGTTTGTTTCTGGAAGTTCGGATATTAATATCCTAAGTCTCTCATTCTTCCTTTTTCAGGAAGGATACACTAGAAGAATTGATGTACACAATCCTTCTGCAGACACCCGATCACACAAGCCTCACTTGTATGAACTCCTAGTATCTCCACAACAATCCATGCAGACGCAGCTGTTGGTTTACAACACTTTGTAATATTTCAAACGGCTTTTAAGAGCACATTTGTTACAGACTCAATCAAATGATAACAATGAATACAGTAATTTGAGTGCTGTAAAATCCTCTGGTTTCTAAGCAAAGAAACTCGATTCAACAATATGAGCCAGAGGATGACTCGAAGGTATATCTATGTAAGATTTGAAATGTAAGGTTCTTCGAGTCTTTGAGAGCTTGAAAGATAACTTCAGAATGCGAGTAGCTCAAAAATCAATTAGGCAGCGTTTCAGCAATAGCAAGAGTGAGAGTCTTTCTTCAATTCAAAACTTCTGCTATTTATACATTTTGCTCAACGGTTGATAAAATCTGATAAGGCAACAAAATCCTTTTTGAAATACTGAAAATCGTATGCCGTCAATTCTGCTCCACTACATGGTAACATATAATTTCCATATATGTGCAATCCCGTTGTAACGATCTCTGCCACTGTGTACTATTTACCCAGAAATAGTACCAATCTTATCTCCTTAATTCTAGGCAGTTGTGCGATTCTTGTTATGGACATCGATCTTTTCCAATTGAGTATACGATCGAATTTGAATCAACTTAATGCTTGCACCTTAAATCGTTTCTGTTGGCAGATAGTTCTTTCTTGAAGACGATTGAACAGTGACTATCTGTCGCGGTAAACATATCTGACCATTTGCAATTTCAGCAATGCTGACGTCATCAAATCTGTTGCTCTACTGTAGCTGATGTCATCATATCTGTTACACAACCATTGTAGCTATATCTGATGGTGACGTCATGGTATCTGATATTTCTACTATGATCATATCTGTTGATAGTAAACTATGTCCCATTGAACTTACTGCTACCAAATCTGTTGAGAGCAAACGTTACTTGCACTGTTCCAATAGCAGATACTTTTGCGTTATCTGGTGTCAGCAAACATCTCTTGCACTGTTTCGATATCTGTTGGCAGAAAACTTCCCCGATACAATACGATGTCTGTTGGTAGATATCTTCGCTAATACAATCTTCAAGTCTATTTTCAGCAAACATTACTGATCCAATAGCGATATCTGTCGACAGCAACAAACATTCTCAAAACACTTCCAACAGTAGATACCTGACCCGATAACCCAAAACTCAGAACCCGAATCAAATCAACTCTATAACCTTGTAATAATTCTCAAAGCCAAACTGATAACTGTTGTCAGCAACATGATATCTTATGAAAAGATTATTCGATTATCTTCGTTAAGTCCAAATCTTTTCTTATTTTTGTTATCACCAAAACTATAAATTTTATCCTAAAAATTTCCCCCTTTTTGGTGATGACAAAACGTAACAGCCGAGATAAATAGATAGGCAAAATAAATTGCACACGAACTGCTGAGAACAGAAATTCCATTAACTGAAAATGAGGTACAAAAGATTTGTACAACAATAAGCCAATCCTCAATAAATCTAAAATCTTCTTCTTTTATAAGATCCACTCCTGCTTCCTCTGCTTCTTTCTCTTCCTTCCCTTTCTCTAGCCTCATTCCTCATTCTATCAAGAATTGCTCTGTTTGCATTGTCAATATCTGCCTGTGTAAGCTCCGTTATTCTCACAGCATCACCAGTTCCTTCACTTTGATGAACAGGAGTAGGTAGAGGGCGGCGGCTGCTGCTTCCTTCCCCCTTTTTGGCATCACCGTCACGAATGTAGTCGACGATATCACCAAGCTGGGTGGACAGGCTCAGAATATCTGCTGCTATTTTTGTTTGGAATTCCAACTGTTCATTTCTGATAGCAGCAACCTGCCCATCCAATGAATTGATCTTAGCATCAAGCGCTTTGACTCCTTCCTGATTTCCAGTGAATCTGCACCAGCAGTGACACCCTAATCCAAGACAACTTTATTTACATCATTCAAGTGAATTTTCTGGACATCACTCATAGTATGGGAATCTTGACAAACACTGTTAATCAATTTGCGGGCGTTGGCATCTTGACCGTGTAGAGTGTCGCGAAGGCCTCTTTCAAGCTATGGAGCTTAGATAGAATCTCACTGTTAGAATCATCAATATGCTGTAGTAAGAAAGCTCGGAGATCATCGATTGCTTCAACAAACTCAGTGCGACCAATATTGATGTCTGAATATCAGCAGTATCAACCAATGGAATATCATCTGCATCAAAGTGCATAGACAGACTCGTGGAAGAAGTAGAAGTCTCCAGGCACGGAGATGTAGCGGGAGGAGATACTGGACTCTGTACAAAGTATAATTGCTCCTCCTGAGCAACAGTAGGAATACCAGGACCTAATGCGAGTGGTTCATCACGCAAGGGAGAGGGAGAACGATAAACAGTAGATCCATCCGAAGAAGACTCCTCAAAATCTGATAAATTCTGGACATCTGTATCATGGAAATAGCCAACAAAACTATCTGTAAAAATACCCTGTGCAAAAAAATTGCGAAAACTCGCTGGAATGCGCTCAATTCCCAAATTATAAACAACAATATCGGTGCAAACATCTTCACGCACTGGTCTCAAACAGCCAAACATATGATATCGAATAATATCTGTACATACTCTAGCCCAGCCCCAAGTCTTAATTAAAGAAGGGGCAGCTCCCCAATATTGTACTGGTTCAATCAGATAGCAGTGAGGGACAAACTCTTCTTCAACCACAGACTTTGGAAGTTTCTTCCTATTTACAAACAAGGACAACTTACAAATGCTCCTCCAGAAAACATTGCCCTGAATGGGTGTCCACACACCATCAACCAAAACGAATGGCCTCACCCAGCAAATGGACTTGGCCATAGAGTAAAATTGCGCTAGGACAACACCACTACCTACAGATGCATCAAGAAACGTAGAAGTGCAGGGTTACTCTATAGGTAGGCCAAGCTCTTTCTGTTGTGCCACTAAGGCTTCTAAAGATTTGGAATGGGAAACAGTCAGTAGATCAATTATTTGAGATGTTGTTGCTGTCCATGGCTGGCCAGGAATGAAGTATTTTCTATGAGAGTCCAAAAACTTCCTGAGCAACATCTCTCTGTACTTAGCCAATATATACATTCTCCTCTTGACAGCAGTTTCTAGAGAATCAGTTTCAGCCCATTCCAACATCAATTTTTCTTTTTCTTTCAACTCCAGTAAAGCATCAAAGTTAGATAGTTTATTATGAATGAAATAATTCTACGACGTCTTTCATAACCATATCACGCAGCTGAACAGGTTACTCTATAGGTAGGCCAAGCTCTTTCTGTTGTGCCACTAAGGCTTCTAAAGATTTGGAATGGGAAACAGTCAGTAGATCAATTATTTGAGATGTTGTTGCTGTCCATGGCTGGCCAGGAATGAAGTATTTTCTATGAGAGTCCAAAAACTTCCTGAGCAACATCTCTCTGTACTTAGCCAATATATACATTCTCCTCTTGACAGCAGTTTCTAGAGAATCAGTTTCAGCCCATTCCAACATCAATTTTTCTTTTCTTTCAACTCCAGTAAAGCATCAAAGTTAGATAGTTTATTATGAATGAAATAATTCTACGACGTCTTTCATAACCATATCACGCAGCTGAACAAGAAATTCGACATCTCCACAAATTAATTCAACCGTTTCACGCGCAGGATTCCCTTTAACAGGTTCATCCTCCTCCAAAATTTCCTTCCCCTTGTCAAGAGCAGAAATGCGGGGCAGACTGGCATAATACAAATCACGCTCCTGAACCTCATTGATAGAAATGGACTCACCAAGCCTAATTTTGTAATCTCCGCAGCACTAACTGAGGGTAGCAGCATGTCATCTGGAATTTTCAGCAATAGATCATCTATTGACATGAGCTCCTCGGCAAATTTCTTGCTGCCAACAGCTTGGGCGAGATCCTTTTCAACCACTGGATGTTTGCTGCCCTTAGATTCTTTAACATTCGCTGTCTCAAACAATTGTTCAACATCAACTGTATCCACTGGTCTCTGAACTCGATCACTGTCTGATTCATTCACCTGTTCAGAACCCTCAGAAATATAATTCTCTAACCACTGTGCCAATTTTTCAGGATTATCAGCTGTTGAATCACCAAAAACATTGTCTCCAACATCGGTCTCAGTAAACATTTGTTCTGCAGATACGTGGCTCACTTTTTCAATCGATTCCTCAACATTTACTTCAGCAACTTTAACAGATGCAACATCTATGTTCTCCTCAACATTGTCATCATCAGAACCTTTTGACAAAATCAACTTTCTCTTGCGAGATTTTCGCTTGGGTGCAGGAGGTTGAACGGCAGTCACAACAGGTGTTGGTGCAATGACTTCAAGAGGTACTGCATCCTGTGCGACAGATGCCATATCCATATTTGCTGTGGAGGCGGATGCTTTGCCTTTCATAGTTCGCCTTTTCTTTGGAACAACAGGCTCACTACCCTCAAATTTTGGTCGCTTCTTCGACCCTACCACTTCTGATACAATCTCCACAGTTGCATCACTGGTGGATTCTGACTTCTTATTTGATTTGGAGGCCCTTTTCACAATTGCCATTGGCGTTTTGCCTCCCTCATCTGACTGTCCACGTGCATCAGCTGTTTGGCTCGTGGTTATGTATGTAAGAACTGTCTTAGGAGACAGAAGTTTTGAGGACGGAAAAGGAGTTGCCTCTCCCATTGTTACCTCGGGGACGCTATTCAACAAAACAGAGATTTGCGCTCCGTACCCCTTGGCCTTCTTCACTGTTCTGTCCACCATCTGTTCCAAAACGCCAAACAGTACCTTACTCCAGTTAACCTTCAATCCTAAATGGATAGACGTCATCATCTGAAATCGTTCATTTGTCACAGCATCGAAAGAACCAGCTTTCACCGTAATCGATTTTGCCAAGATATCATTCAACAGATGATATTCTTACTTTAGAAGCTTCTTCTTCCCATGTGGAACAACAGGTTATCCAGACTTAGAGAAGAGTTTACTAGCATCATATACTAGATTCTTTGGTACATCTGAGAAGTCCAATAGACCTTCAGTCGGTAGCTCAAAAACCCCTGCAAACCTAGATGTAGAAATACTGAAATACTTGCCTGAGATAGCTCCTGTAATATCTCCACCCTGTATCAACGCTGTATCAAAAAAATGTTCTAATTCTGGCTCATACAACACCGATTTTCACCCCAAAAAACCACGTAATCCACTGTTCTCCAGTGCTTTGAACATATTCTGCATGCCTTCGTTATCTGGAATGTTCAACACTGATTTGAAGTCAACTAGATAGGCGTTGGTGAACGTCGAAGAAGCCATTACAGAATATTGAGAGTGGTGAAAGTGCCTAAGATATAATATCTGCAAAAGAAATACGAGAGCAAGAGCGCAAGAACAATACAGTAATATTGCAAAGTAAGAAATGTTGAAAATGGAGATGCTGTAAATAAATAAGGAAGAATACGAAAAGGTAAGAGAAGGGACGAGGTAGATGTGACTGTTCGTATGTAGACAACACGTGTCAAACATCCGACGGTGCGTACTATTTTTAGAAATGATTTTGAAAAGATTTTACCCGTACAGGGAAAAAGGTTAAAAATGACGCGCCAAAAACTTAAATAGTCACAACTAAGAAAAGCTGTTTTATTGTTTCACAGGGATGGTGGAATCTGTTAACAGATAAGCATCAATTGTGTACAGGAGATATCCATTGACAGATTTCTCCTGTTCAATTGAATTTACGCTTAACAACGCAGAAACCATGTTCCCCCTACGACAGGTATCTCCCATCAGTAAAGCTTACGTAGGCATTGCTGTTCAACATGTAATGATAATGTAAGCATGTCTGTTCCTCCTGAACAGACGAACTCATTGCTGACGTAAACATTGCTGTTCAACTTTCAGAGATCGTTAGCGCACAGACAAATTTATGGCAATTCTAAGAGACCAAATATATTCCTAAAATAGGAAAACTTAGCGTCTGGAAGAGGCTTTGTGAGTATATCAGCAACTTGTTGCTTAGTCGACACGTACTCCAACCGAACGTTCTTCTTTAGCACATGGTCTCTTATAAAATGGTGCCTTATGTCAATGTGCTTGGTTCTTGAGTGCAGCACAGGATTCTAGGTGATAGCTATCGCACTTCTGTTCTCACAGAGAATGGGCGCTTCAGAAGCATCAATGCCATAATCCTTCAACTGATGTTGAATCCTACCCTCAAATACTGGAAGCTTCTTCGACCCTACCACTTCCGATACAATCTCCACAGTTGCATCACTGGTGGATTCTGACTTCTTCTTTGATTTGGAGGCCTTTTCACAAATGCCACTGGCGTTTTGCCTCCCTCATCTGACTGTCCACGAGTATCAGCTGTTTGGTTCGTGGTTATGTATGTAAGAACTGTCTTAGGAGACAGAAGTTTTGAGGACGGAAAAGGAGTTGCTTCTCCCATTGTTACCGCAGGGACGCTATTCAACAAAACAGAGATTTGCGCTCCGTACCCCTTGGCCTTCTTCACTGTTCTGTCCACCATCTCTTCCAAAACTCCAAACAGTACCTTACTCCAGTTAACCTTCAATCCGAAATGGATAGCCGTCATCATCTGAAATCGTTCATTTGTCACAGCATCGAAAGAACCTGCTTTCACCGTAATCGATTTTGCCAAGATATCATTCAACAGACGATATTCATACTTTAGAAGCTTCTTCTTCCCATGTGGAACAACAGGTTATCCAGACTTAGAGAAGAGTTTCCTAGCATCATATACTAGATTCTTCGGTACATCTGAGAAGTCCAATAGCCCTTCAATCGGTAGCTCAAAAACCCCTGCAAACCTAGATGGAGAAATACTGAAATACTTGCCTGAGATAGCTCCTGTAATATCTCCAACCTGTATCAACGCTGTATCGAAAAACTGTTCTAATTCTGGCTGATACAACACCGATTTTCACCCCAAAAAAACACGTAGTCCACTGCTCTCCAGTGCTTTGAACATATTCTACATGCCTTCATTATCTGGAATGTTCAACACTGATTTGAAGTCAACTAGATAGGCGTTGGTGAACGTCGAAGAAGCCATTACAGAAGATTGAGAGTGGTGAAAGTGCCTAAGATATAATATCTGCAAAAGAAATACGAGAGCAAGAGCGCAAGAACAATACAGTAATAGTGCAAAGTAAGAAATGTTGAAAATGGAGATGCTGTAAATAAATAAGGAAGAATAAGAAAAGGTAAGATAAGGAACGAGGTAGATGTGACTGTTCGTATGTAGACAACACGTGTCAAACATCCGACGGTGCGTACTATTTTTAGAAATGATTTTGAAAAGATTTTACCCGTGCAGGGAAAAAGGTTAAAAACGACGCGCCAAAAACTTAAATAGTCACAACTAAGCAAAGCTGTTTTATTGTTTCGCGGGGATGGTGGAATCTGTTAACAGATAAGCATCAATTGTGTACAGGAGATATCCATTGACAGATTTGTCCTGTTCAATTGACATTATGCTTAACAACGCAGAAACCATGTTCCCCCCACGACAGGTATCTCCCATCAGTAAAGCTTACGTAGGCATTGCTGTTCAACATGTAATGATGATGTAAGCATGTATGTTCCCCCTTAACAGACGAACTCATTGCTGACGTAAACATTGTTGTTCAACTTTCAGAGATCGTTAGCGCACAGACAAATTTATGGCAATTCTAAGAGACCAAATATATTCCTAAAATAGGAAAACTTAGCTTCTGGAAGAGGCTTTGTGAATATATCAGCAAATTGTTGCTCAGTTGACACGTACTCCAACCGAACGTTCTTCTTTAGCACATGGTCTCTTTTAAAATGGTGCCTTATGTCAATGTGCTTGGTTCTTGAGTGCCGCACAGGATTCTGGGTGATAGCTATCGCACTTGTGTTCTCACAGAGAATGGGTGCTTCAGAAGCATCAATGCCATAATCCTTCAACTGATGTTGAATCCAGAGGATTTGAGCGCAACAACTGCCAGCAGCTAAGTACTCTGCCTCAGTAGTTGACGTGGCATGAATGTCTGCTTCTTACTGAACCAGGAAATCAACCGATCTCCCAAGAATTGACAAGTTCCACTTGTGCTCCTGCGATCAATCCTGCATCCTGCGTAATCTGCACCACTGTAATCGATTAGTTGAAAGCCTGAGTCTTTGGGATACCAAAGACCCACATTGGAAGTACCCTTTAAATACTTGAGGATTCTCTTAACAGCAATATAATGTGATTGCTTTGGCTCTTCTTGGAATCTAGCACACATACAGACAGCAAACATGATGTCTGGCCTGCTAGCAGTTAGGTAAAGCAAAGAGCCTATAATGCCTCGATACAAAGATACCTCTATGGCAGTTCCAGCTTCATCTTTGTCCATCTTGATTGAAGAGGTCATAGGAGTTGCTGCTGCTGACATGTCCATGCAACTTTTCAGCAGACATACAGACAGCAAACATGATGTCTGGCCTGCTAGCAGTTAGGTAAAGCAAAGAGCCTATAATGCCTCGATACAAAGATACCTCTATGGCAGTTCCAGCTTCATCTTTGTCCATCTTGATTGAAGAGATCATAGGAGTTGCTGCTGCTGAACAATTGTCCATGCCAAACTTTTTCAGCAGTTCTTTCGTGTATTTCGCCTGGTTAATGAAAATGCCATTCTCCATCTGGCGAACTTGTAAGCCCAGAAAGAATGTTAGCTCCCCCATCATGCTCATCTCGAATTTTTCCTGCATGAGCTTAGAAAACTTTTGGCACAATTTGGGGTTAGTTGACCCAAATATAATATCATCAACATATATTTGTACCAACAGAACATGCTCAGCTTTCACAAATTTAAAAAAAGTCTTATCCACTTTGCCTATTGCAAAACCATGCTTGATTAAGAACAGTGATAGTGTATCATACCAAGCTCTGGGTGCTTGTTTCAACCCATACAGAGATTTATCCAGTTTGTAAAAAAAATTTGGATGTGTATGACTTATGAAGCCAGGAGGTTGTGCAACATACACTTCCTCTGTTAAGACGCCATTAAGAAAGGCACTCTTAACGTCCATCTGAAAGACCTTGAAGTCTTTATATGCAGCATATGCTAAGAACATGCGGATGGCTTCTAACCTAGCTACTGGTGCGAAAGTCTCATCGAATTCTATTCCTTCCATATGTCTAAATCCTTGCGCTACCAGCCTAGCCTTATTTCTTGTTACTACGCCAACTTCATTCAGTTTGTTCCTAAAGACCAACGAGTTCCTATCACTGAATGGTTAGTAGGTCTAGGTACAAGTGTCCATACTTTATTACGTTCAAACTGATTTAATTCTTCTTGCATAGCGTCTATCCAACATGGGTCAGCTAAGGCCTCATCTATCTGCTTAGGTTCTATATGCGAAAGAAATGCAGCATCAAAGTGATCATGAGATAGCTGGCCTCGTGTGCAAACGGGGGATCCGAAATTACCTATGACTTGATCAGGTGGATAATTTCTATTCCACCGAAGATCAAGTCCAATGGGATTTGTTCCTTGTTCCCCCTGTGTTGTTTTCTGGATAGAGCTATTTGGATCTTCTGACGCCAATTGATGATTTTCATTGTTAGCTTGTGC
The DNA here is from genome assembly GCA_001598015.1 of Dorcoceras hygrometricum. Lineage (NCBI taxonomy): Eukaryota > Viridiplantae > Streptophyta > Magnoliopsida > Lamiales > Gesneriaceae > Dorcoceras > Dorcoceras hygrometricum. Next base: position 140,907 of record KV006399.1, read on the forward strand.
ATCAGATTCCATTTGTGATACTTGAGGTTGTATGTGATTGTTGTTGTCAGCTTTTTCATTCACTGTTGGTCTTGATGCCACTTGGGAAGAAGTACTGGCTACTGTTACGTTAGCTTTTGGTGTATTAGTAGGAGAATTTTCTTGCGTAATGTTTGACGTGGCAAGATCAGTTGGAACAGGATCTATTGGAGCAGCATTTTTTTGTGCGGTGGTTACTTCTGCTCCAGCTGTCGTCAGATCCTGTGGAACAATATTGTGTTGTGTTTCCACGCTTGGTTGTTCTTCAGCTGTATATCTTTGTGGTGACATGTCATCATCAGATTCTTCAAGACTTGTTGATTACAGACGTGTGCACAAGTCGTGTAAGCTTGCAGCTGAATTTGATTTGAAACTTGTCTCATCGAACACAACATGGGCAGATTCTTCAACAGTGAGACTCTTGATGTTGAACGCACGATAATCCTTGCTGACAGCAGAGTAACCTAAAAATATTCCTGCATCAGCAAAACCCTGACATGCTGTACTGACTGCTTCTGCATCAGCAAATATGCCATGCCAGATCTCATATGGGGTCTTATCGTGCATCCTATTATTCAAAGATCTGTTTTGAGTGTGACATGCTGTATTGACTGCTTCTGCCCAAAATTTTTGAGAAATACCAGAATAAGCAATCATAGATCTAGCAGCTTCTTTTAAAGTGCGGTTTCTCCTTTCAGCTAATTCGTTTTGCTGAGGAGTTCTTACTGCTGAAAGCTCATGCTTAATTCCTAAGTCTTCCAAATAAGAAGTCAATTTAAACTTTAGAAATTCAGTACCGCGATCACTTATTATCCGGTTGACTGAACAAGATCTGTCATTTTGCAAACGTTTCAAAAGACGTATCAGCTGGTCGGCGGTTTCAGATTTTGCTTTTAAAAACAGCACCCATGTATATTTTGAAAAATCATCAACAACATCAAGGGTGTAGGACGTTCCCCCTAAGCTTGTTACTGAAATAGGACCAAAAATATCCATATGTAAAAGCTCAAGGCAACGGGAAGAACGTTTTCCGCCTTTATTTTTGAAAGTCGATTTGATATGCTTACCAAGCTGACAGGCTGCACAGATCTTATCCTTAGAAAATTTTAATTTGGGCATTCCAGAGACCATATCTCAACAACATCAAGGGTGTAGGACGTTCCCCCTAAGCTTGTTACTGAAATAGGACCAAAAATATCCATATGTAAAAGCTCAAGGCAACGGGAAGAACGTTTTCCGCCTTTATTTTTGAAAGTCGATTTGATATGCTTACCAAGCTGACAGGCTGCACAGATCTTATCCTTAGAAAATTTTAATTTGGGCATTCCAGAGACCATATCATCCTCACTCAACTTAGCAAGTGTTTTAAAGTTTAGATGGTTAATTCGTTGATGCCACAACCAACTCTTGGAAGAGTCAGCTGTAAGACAAAGCTGTTCAGACTTAAACTGCTCTGACCAATCGATAACGTAGGTATTCCCCGATCTTTTACCCACCAATACAGTCAGACCATTTGAGTTCTGAACTGTTCACGTGTGTTGTTGAAAGTTAACTATGTAACCTTTGTCACATAGTTGACTGATACTAATAAAATTATAACTGAGATTATCAACAACCAATATATCTGAGATAGAGATGTTACCATGGGTAAGCTTACCCTTACCCACAGTGTTACCGTGTGCATTATCACCAAAGACTATTTTCGCTCCTTTGTGTGGAACAACATCTGTCAACAACTTTGGGTTTCCTGTCATATGTCGAGCACACCCGCTGTCCAAATACCAAATAATTGCGTCTTCAGTAGCTTTGTTCCTGTTACCCTGCAATCATAAAAACAAATTTTGGTACCAAATTTTACTTGGGTCCTGATTGGATTACCCCTTTCGGGACCCATACTTGAATTACCTTAACAGTTTTTCCAGTATAAGTATCCTTAAGGGTCTGTGCATAATTACAGTGAGATCTATTGAGTTTTGATTTCATATGTTGACCATATAGATCTCTTTTCCACTGAACCTTTGTCCAACCAGATTTTACCTTCGTTGAACTACGCCATGGATGGTTAGGAACAAATGGCTTTCGACCAGCTTTCGCTTTATCTTTGTCCAATTTGTTCTTTAGCCAGCTTGGCTTGGAGTTCTCAGGTTTTGAAAAGCCGATACCAGCCATTCCATTTTGTTCAGCTTTGGAGAGTTCTGGTCATCAAATTTTATCGACTCGAAGCTGTCATGTATCACATTTGCTTTGACAAAGCTCATTTTGTTGAACTTGTCATATGCTGGCTGTGATTGAGTACTTGTCTCTCCTTCACTGCTTTCGCTATTACTAAAACCTAAGCCAGTTCTATCATGTACTAACTTTTGGATTTCTTGTAGTTTGTGGAAAGCACGAGCTGATTGGGTCCAGGAGCTCATTTCTTTAGTTAGTTTTTCCACTTCAGCCTTGAGCTCACTGGACTCACTTCTCAACAATTCATTCTCTATCTCATCTTACTCAACTCACTCTTTAAACTGTCAGTATCCTCAATCTCGTCAGAACTCGATTCTGCTGAACTATTTTTCAGACTTGCGTTTTCGGCCTTGATTTCCTCAAATGTGTGAGATAGAGTCTTATACTCATGGACCATATCGTTCAGTGCCTGAACTAGATCCTCACGTGTAAATTCAATGTTTGAGAAATTGAATACCTCATCGTCCAAAGTTTTATCATCCATAAGGAAATGAACTTCCTCCTGTTCACTGTCACTTGATGAGGAGCTGCTGGATGAAGATTCTGATTCAGTGTCCGCCCAGCTCTTTGTGCTTTCCTCAGCCATCAACACTTTGTGGTCATGCTTGCGGCTGGGTCTCTTGTCACTTCTTGTTCTCATCCGCCTGTCCTTGGATCGTTCCTTGGATCTCTCAATAGCTCTTTCATCAGTTTCCTCATCTCTCTTGTATCACTCCTCCTTCTTGTATCGATCATCACTCCTCTTGTATCTATCGTCTTTCTTGGGCATGTTGCACTCGACTGCAAAATGCCTTGGTCGTTCACAATTGAAAATTTTCATGTCAGATACAGATTTATCATTTTTATTAAAATTATTTTAAGGAGAGGAAGGGTGGAAAGATCTTCTCATGAATTTCCCAAACTTCATAACGAAGAGGGACATGACGTCATCGCTTAGTTGATCTGCCGTCTTTCTTGTGCTTGGAGAGCACTGTTTAGTGATTGTAGTTTCTGCTAAAGCTTTCGTCGGCTGGGAGGTTGATGGTACATCAGATCTTGTCTCGAGTTCAAATTCATATGCCTTTAAGTTTGCGAACAGATCATGAAGTTCCAGCTTGTTCAGGTCCTTCGACTCCCTCATTGCCATGGTCTTCACGTCCCACTCCTTGGGTAACGCTCTCATGACTTTCAGTGCTAGCTCTCTGTTGATGTACTCTTTTCCAAGGCTGTTCAACTCGATCACTATTGCATTGAATCTTTCGTCGAATTCTGTCATTGTTTCGCCGTCTTTCATCTTGATGGACTCATACTTCTGTTGAGCGACGGTCAACTTGTTTTCTTTTGTCTCGTCGCTTTCCTCACATATCTGGAGTAGCTTCTCCCATATGTCTTTAGCAGTAGGAAAGTTCTTGATCTTGATGAACATGTTCTTGTCTTTGTCCAGCGTCTTGAATAGTATGTCATTTGCCACGTTGTCTAGGTTCGCCTTTTTCTTGCCCTCATTGGTATATTCGTGTCTACTCTTTTCAAGATACCGAGGCTCTCCATTTGTTACAGCAACCGCCAGATTGGGCTTAATTATCTTCAATGGTCCTTCAGTAATAACAGTCCACATCTCATCATCCATAACGGCCAGATGCGCTTGCATGCGTATCTTCCAGTCGTCATAATCTTCTCTGGAAAACATGGGAATCTTGTTGTGAGAGATCGACATATTGAGATAATATAACGCACAAGTAATAACTGTTCAATAACTGAGAAGAGCCTGCTTTGATACCAATTGATGGTCCCAAAAATAGGATCAAAACAAGTACAGGAGTTCAGAAGGGGGGTTGAATGAACTCCTTCAATTTTAAACTTTTCAAATTCTTTTCGAAAACGTTTTACACGCGCTGCTTATCTCAGTTAAATGCAAATCTCTCGGCTAACTAAAAAGTACGGAATGAAGCCGATTAATTTGTGAACAGTAAGATTTAAATAAATTAGTGCGGAAATGTAAAGAGTAGGGTCAAGAGTTTGTTTCTGGAAGTTCGGATATTAATATCCTACGTCTCCCCTTCTTCCTTTTTCAGAAAGGATACACTAGAAGATTTGATGTACACAGTCCTTCTGCAGACACCCGATCACACAAGCCTCACTTGTATGAACTCCTAGTATCTCCACAACAATCCACGCAGACGCAGCTGCTGGTTTACAACACTTTGTAATATTTCAAACGGTTTTAAGAGCACGTTTGTTACAGACTCAATCAAACGATAACAATGAATACAGTAATTTGAGTGCTGTAAAATCCTCTGGTTTCTAAGCAAAGAAACTCGATTCAACAATATGAGCCAGAGGATGACTCGAAGGTATATCTATGTAAGATTTGAAATGTAAGGTTCTTCGAGTCTTTGAGAGCTTGAAAGATAACTTCAGAATGCGAGTAGCTCAGAAATCAATTAGGCAGCGTTTCAGCTATAGGAAGAGTGAGAGTCTTTCTTCAATTCAAAACTTCTGCTATTTATACTCTTTGTTCAACGATCGATAAAATCTGATAAGGCAACAAAATCCTTTTTGAAATACTGACAATCGTACGTCGTCAATTCTGCTCCACTACATGGTAACATATAATTTCCATATATGTGCAATCACGTTGTAACGATCTCTGCCACTGTGTACTATTTACCCAGAAATAGTACCAATCTTGTCTCCTTAATTCTAGGCAGTTGTACAATTCTTGTTATGGCCATCGATCTTTTCCAATTGAGTATACGATCGAATTTGAATCAACTTAATGCTTGCGCCTGAAATCGTTTCTGTTGGCAGATAGTTCTTTCTTGAAGACGATTGAACAGTGAATATCTGTCGCGGTAAACATATCTGACCATTTGCAATTTCATCAATGCTGATGTCATCAAATCTGTTACTCTACTGTAGCGGACGTCATCATATCTGTTACACAACCATTGTAGCTATATCTGATGGTGACGTCATGGTATCTGATATTTCTACTATGCTCATATCTGTTGATAGAAAACTATGTCCCATTGAACTTACTGTTACCAAATCTGTTGAGAGCAAACGTTACTTGCATTGTTCCAATAGCAGATACTTTTGCGTTATCTGGTGTCAGCAAAAATCTCTTGCACTGTTTCGATATCTGTTGGCAGAAAACTTCCCCGATACAATACGATGTCTGTTGGTAGATATCTTCGCTAATACAATCTTCAAGTCTGTTTTCAGCAACCATTACTGATCCAATAGCGATATCTGTCGACAGCAACAAACAGTCTCAAAACACTTCCAACAGTAGATACCTGACCCGATAACCCGAAACTCAGAACCCGAATCAAATCAACTCTGTAACCTGGTAATAATTCTCAAAGCCAAACTGATAACTGTTGTCAGCAACTTGATATCTTATGAAAAGATTATTCGATTATCTTCGTTAAGGCCAAATCTTTTCTTATTTTTGTTATCACCAAAACTATAAATTTTATCCTAACAAAGAGTTATGATCAGAATTATCCGACGAATGCTTTGGAGCTTGCAGCAGTGGTGTTTGCGCTGAAGATTTGGTGGCACTATTTGTACGGCGAGAAGTGTCAAATATTCAACGACCACAAGAGCCTCAAGTACTTCTTCACCTAGAAGGAGCTGGTTAGAGTTGGTGAAGGACTATGACTGTGACATTAGCTACCATCCGGGTACGGCTAATGTAGTGGCAGACGCATTGAGCCGGAAGACTGCTGTACTGGCGTGTTTGTCAGTTGAGAAGCCACTACAGGTTGAGATTCAGAGATTCGGCCTAGAGTTCTATTCAGGAGGCTGCGCATCGAGTTTATCAGCGCTCACTATTTAGGCGACTCTTCGAGAGCGGATCAGAGAGGGGCAGGCCTCCGATGAGCAGTTACAGCAGTGGTGGCAGCGTGATGAGGACAGAGGATGAGGTCTGTATACTGTTGAGGATGGGATAGTTCGTTTCAGATGCCGTATCTGGGTGCTGAGCACTGGACAGTTGAGAGCCGAGATCTTATCTGAGGCTCATGCATCGACGTAATCCATACACCCAGGGAGTACGAGGATGTACAGAGATTTGCGGACTTTGTACTGGTGGCCAGGGATGAAGAAGGATATTGGGAGATTCGTGTCTGAGTGCTTGACTTGTCAGCAGGTCAAGGAAAAGTATCAGTGACCGGCAGGGTTGCTGCAACGACTTCCCATTCCTGAGTGGAAGTGGGAGCATATTACGATGGATTTTGTGGTTGGATTGCCCAAGAGTCCCTGAGGGTACATGGCTATATGGGTGATTGTGGACAGATTCACCAAGTCAGTGCATTGTTACCGGTGAAGACTACTTTCACCCTGACGCAGTACGCAGAGCTTTACATCCGAGAGATTGTCAGACTGCATGGCATACCAGTCTCGATAGTGTCTGAAAGAGACACCATATTCACATCTACGTTCTGGAGGAGCTTACATGTCGCCATGGGGACGAGTTTGTCGTTCAATAAAACATTTCACCTGCAGATAGACGGACAGTCAGAGAGGGTCATTCAGATTTTGGAGGATTTGCTGAGAGCTTGCGTCATAGATTTTCAGGGTACGTGGGACTCGAGATTGCCACTGGTAGAGTTCATGTACAATAACAGCTTTCAGGCATCGATAGGGATGGCTCCATATGAGGCGCTGTACGGGAGGAGATGCAGATCTCCCGTACACTGGGACGAGGTTGGTGAGAGAGTGCTTACTGGGCCGGAGTCAGTGCAGCAGACGGCGAACATTATGACGAGGATTCGAGATAGGATGAGGATAGCCCAGAGTCGTCAGAAGAGTTACGTAGATCAGGGACGACGAGATCTGGAGCTAGCTATGGGAGATCACGTGTTTGTGAGGATATCGCCCATGAAGGACGTGATGCGATTTGGCTGGAGAGGCAAGCTTAGCCCGAGGTTTATTGGCCCGTTCGAGATTCTGGAGAGGGTTGGTACACTGGCCTATCGAGTAGCGGTACCACCCAGCTTATCAGCAGTGCATAATGTCTTCCACATCTCGATGCTGCAGAAGTATGTTCCGAATCCGTCTCATGTGTTGGATTTCGAGCCGCTCCAGTTGGCGCCAAATTTATCTTTTGAGGAGCGACCTGTACATGTTCTAGCTAGGGATGAGCGCAGGCTGAGAGCACGGAGTATTCCGATGGTCAAGGTCCGGTGGCAGAATCACTCAGAGGATGAAGCTACCTGGAAGACTGAGGTCGATATGCGGACATGCTACCCGGAGTTATTTGGTACGTAATCAATTTCGGCGACGAAATTCCTATAAGTGGGGGAGAGTTGTAACGCCTAAAAATTCCTGACTACGTAGAAATGAGTGCATGACTAGGGGAAAATTATTTTTAGATGATTACATGCCATTTTATATGTTTTATTTATGATTTTATGTTGCATGGTATGCATGTGTTATTTTCAGCCTGCTTGAGTTACAGACGCGTGGACGAGATTAGGGCCGATCGGAATGAAAATAATTTGAGTTTTTAAGTTATGGAATTTTTAAAAATGAAATTATTTTATTTTAAGCAACAATTTCTGAAAATTTGAGTTTTATGATTATTTTGGAGGGGAACCCGTTTTTCGCTTATACGGGCTGTTTTATTGAATTTTAAAGTGTTTTAAATTTTGATGAGGCTTCAATTTCGAAATTCAAACCCTTTCCATGGCCTAGATAAAGTTTTAATTACATTTTTAATTAAAGAGAGCGGCTAGCATGTCTTTTTCCACTCCTCTACTTAATCAAATCATGGGGATCAATTGTGTCACATTGTATTATTCCTAAACAAAAATTTTAACCATAACCTAGCCCCTAAATCGGATCTTGCCGTCCTCCTCCTTCCCCCTTAAGCAAATTTTCGAAATTCCTCCATTCTTGGTGAAGCTTGGTGATCCAAAGCCGGTGGTGCCCCGATCTCGCGTCTACAACGTTGGTAACTCGCAAATCTCTTCTCTAACCAAACCAGGCATGTGATATCAACTTCTTTTCTCACCATTTAAACTATATTAGACTATGTTTCATAAAAATTGGTGTGAATTGAATGCATTTTATCCAGATCTACATCTCCTTGTTCAAGTTTCATGCATGACACGAAAGTGCTTTCACGTTTCTCGACTTTATCTCATTTGTTTCGGTTTGTAAAAGGTCCAGGGGTCATGGCTCATGGCTATATCGATGAGTGAGGGTCCTAGGAGGTTCATGGTGGTCCATAGGTGATGATAAGTTTGCTAGATCATGGCTGGATCGGGACTTGACGTACGGCCGCACGGTATCACACGCCTTGGGTGGGCTGCCCGATTCAGGCGCGTCGTTCGTGAGGTGTGGTGCACGTTTGGGGCCGTGGTTGGTTCCTATGGCACCATATGGACCTAGGGGTGGCCTAGACGACGGGGCTCCGGCCAGGGTGGCCGGAGCAGGGAGGTAGACGTGTGTTTGTGGCGGCTGGTCGCGGCGACGTCGAGGTAAACATTGCATGGGAGTAGGGTTTTTGGTGGTTGGTTCGGTTCAATTGAATCGGTTTGGTTGGTTCGGTTGGACCGGGTCAATTAATTGAGTCTCGAGTCAAAATATTTTAAAGTTGGTCCGAGTTATTTTAATTATGGACCGATTATTTTTATTTTTAAGTCAAAGGTCCAATTTTAAAGAAAATAGTCAGATGTTTTAATATTGAGTCAAACTTTTAAAATAATTAGCGTTATGTTTATTTTTGAATTTCAAGTCAAAATTAGGGCCTTTGGAATTTTAATTAAGTCAAAATCGATTTTTGGGATTTAATTTGGTCAAAATCTGTCTTTTGGTCAAAACGGTTTTTGGGGTCAAAATTGATTTAATTGATTTTAAAAGTCAAAATCGATTTTAATAAGAAATTGATTTTAAGAAGTCAAAATTGATTTTAATTAGTCACAATTAGCCATGATTCTAAGAAGTCAAAATTTAATTAAAATAGGCAAAAATTTTAAAAAGGGGTGAACATTTGTTTCATCGATTAAGTTAAGAGCGATGTGTAGTCTAGAAGTAGTGGGCCAGGTGGTTCAACCAATCCTTGACCGAAGTAGAAAAATATAGAAGCCCGTAAATGTATATTTAATCATATATGTAGTATGTTATGTACGTAAATATTTTAAAGAAAATGATCAAATATACATTATCGGGCTAAGCTTTTAAACTTGCATAATTTTACGAAATGCATGCATCATGAATGTTTTATGAATGTTAAAGGCATGTTCTTTTAAAAGACAAAACCCGAGGGATTGGATGATTTGTGACAACTTAAATGAATGTATGATGAACTTATGGATCCATGTGTGATATCATGGTGAAGTGGCGACTTATGAGCTTATGGATCCATGTATGATATCATGGTGAAGTGGCAGCTTGTGGATCCACGTGTCGATATCGTGGTGAAGTGGCAACATATAGGTGTGACATATAGGGATCCCGGCTCGAGGTCAGAACCACGCCGCCACGTACGTTGGTTTATAGATTGATCAATCTACTATGGTCACACTTCACGATACGACTCATATATTTTTCATGTTACGTTATGCCATTCCTTATATGTTATATGATATGTTATGATATGAATGTAGGAAGCAATGTTTTAGATTATGCACGCATTCATTCCGTTAACGTTATTTTATTTACAACTATGTGCCTGCACTCGATTTTATTAGTATGTACTTTGTTATAATATACGATAGAGCATGATGAGCCTCTAGGCTCACTAGGTTTAAATGGTGCAGATGATGAACCTGTTGAGTTTACACCGACTGGCAGTGAGGTCATCTGAGCGCCTGCTGCAGCAGTACCCCTTGACCGCATCGATGTTATTTTGAGATGATACAGTTTTAGATGTTGGTTTTAAACATGTTTACTTTCTGTATTTTACTCAGTTGATTTTTATTCCGTTTGGATGTTTTAGCATTTTTAAATATTCCTTTATCTATGTTTGAAGTATGGATGAGAAAAATGATTTAGAAATGCTTTTAAAGGGAACGAGCCATACTTTAAGTCTAAGTATTCCTCACATGTTTTTAAAAAAAATTCTAGAGTTTGGTTCGTTTCACATAGTCATAATCCTTCACCAGCTCTTACCATCTCATCTACCCCATATTGAGCTGCTTCTATGCAAAGAAATACTTGAGGCTCTTGTGATCAGTGCAGATCTTACACTTCTCCCCATATAAGTAATGTTAGGACCGATTAATGGGAGATTAATGCAAACAAACGCGGCTACTGATAATTAAAATTTTGCGCTGCTATTATGAGGTGCAATACCTCGGGTTCTTGAACATTAAAATACTAGAGCACCGGAGACAGATCTGGTATGAAATAAAATCATGCGGAAAACACCAGAACTGAATCCTAAATTTTAAAATACGATACAAAAATATTTCTGTAAACAGAAATCTGTTCGACTGTGCGTATGTGTGACAGTTAATATGCGATGCTAAATTAAAGTGCGTATGCGGAATAAAAAACATAATACAATACACAGCTATTTGTTTATGGAAGTTCGGACATCAATGTCGTACGTCTCCCCTTCTTCCTTCTTCAGGAAGGTTCCACTAGAAGATTTGATCTACACATCGTGTACAGACCCGATCCCGCAACCAGCAGCTGCGAGAACTCTTAGACTCCACCAGCCCTCGGCTGTCACTCACTTGTTTTACGCCTAAGTGAGAAAGTCTACAAACACAGAGTTTAACGTCTTCGTGCTTGGACGAGATTAGATTTTGCATTTTGGGTTTGAGATTCATTCACTATACAATATCGCTCAACTCTCAAGAATGTGAATGAATCTCTGTGTGTGAGATATACAGTGTAAGAACAACTCTCGAAATAATAAATCTCACACACTCGGGAAATGCTCCTAAAAAGCTGATGAAGACTCAGCAGTCGACACTGCAATAAGCTCCTCTCTAATGATGGTCGACTGCTTCATCTTCTTGTTTACTTCCCTCTGTAATTTTTCTATGATTCAATTAATCTGTCAAAATCATCCCTCTTCAGCAGTGCTTCTTGTATTTATATTGCTGTTCAAATAGCCTCTGTTCAATTTTAATCCGTTGAACAACCTTTTCTTCCCGTTGAGATATGTTCTGTAAAGTACCGACAGGGAGTTGTCCTTGTGTCCTTTCTTTTGCAGGCTTTTGTCATATTTTGATTTTGCTGAATTCAACGTTGCTGATTTAGCTTGTTGTATACTGTTAACGTTGTTGAATAACGTTGCTGAATTCTTCTTGCCAACGTTGCTGAATTCTGTTGGGAACTTTGTTCTGTAAAGTACCGACAGGGAGTTGTCCTTGTGTCCTTTCTTTTGCAGGCTTTTGTCATATTTTGATTTTGCTGAATTCAACGTTGCTGATTTAGCTTGTTGTATACTGTTAACGTTGTTGAATAACGTTGCTGAATTCTTCTTGCCAACGTTGCTGAATTCTGTTGGGAACTTTGCTGAATTCTATTGTGAACGTTGCTGAATTCTGCTTGTCAACGTTGCTGAAAGTTACTGTTAACGTTGCTGATTCTGCTGACGTCATCGTTGCTGAATTCTGCTGCAAGTTACTGTTAAAATTGCTGAATTCTGCTGACGTCATCGTTGCTGAATTCTGCTGCAAGTTACTGTTAACATTGCTGAATTCTGCTGACGTCATCGTTGCTGAATTCTTACTGTTGAGGTTGCTGAATTCTTCAACAGATATGCTGATGTCACGGTTTCTCATTTAGCTTCTTATGCTGATGTCACGGTTGCTCATTTAGCTTCTTCAATCAGCAATGCTGATGTCACGGTTGGTCATTTAAGCTTCTTCAATCAGCAATGCTGATGTCACGGTTGCTCATTTAAGCTTCTTCAATCAGCAATGCTGATGTCATGGTTGCTCATTTAGCTTCTTCAATCAGCAATGCGGATGTCATGGTTGCTCATTTAAGGTTCTTCAACATATATTTCAGCAACCTTCAACTTATATTTCAGCAACCTTCAACATATATTTCAGCAACCTTCAACTCCTCTTTCGCGTACACGATTTCAACAGTTCTCTTTCAGATTCGTACTGTTCATATATCTTACATAATCTTTTCTTCAACGGACTTCTCTTCCCTTCATACGGATTCCTACTGTTGTTATATCTGTACACTACATAGAAATGTTAGAACCACAGTAATAGGTTTTGTGTAATTCAAAACTCAATCTGGATCTGTTTACACAGATCCATCAATCTCTCCCTTTTTGATTTACACAAAACCTTAAATAATAAATGCATGATCTAACAATTCTCTCCCTTTTTGTGGGAATCAAAAAGGGGTAGAAATCTGGTTTTCCCAGTAAATTTTAAATAAAGCTCTCCCTACACTGCCACACCAAAAACCGTGACAGCAGGAATATTTAGATTTGAAAAACAAAAACAGATTTGTGGGAAGAACCAAATGCAATAATATGCTATGATTTTGAAAGAGTTGAAAGTGTGCTTCTACATTAGCTTATATATGCAGAGAAAGATTAATAATAACTCTCCCTATCTTTTATAATATAAGCTCAAATTATTTAAAAAAAAAATTGAAGCACCAGCTGAAATTTCGCATAACAGAAAGTTTGAAAAACTATCAGAGCACTTTAAATATTATTTCAAATAAGAACATGTGCTACTGAGTCACTCACATATGAAGAACATTAATAATAACTCTCCCTATCTTTTATAATATAAGCTCAAATTATTTAAAAAAAAAAATTGAAGCACCAGCTGAAATTTCGCATAACAGAAAGTTTGAAAAACTATCAGAGCACTTTAAATATTATTTCAAATAAGAACATGTGCTACTGAGTCACTCACATATGAAGAACCAGAAAGAAAATGGGACAGCTAAAACTCAGATTTTCATTTCTCCTATTTCGTCCCATATGCTAAAATGAGTCACCGAGCCTCGCTCCAGGTGAGCTCATAGCCCAACCGAAATAGTATCTTGGCATCCGCACGGAACATGCACATTCCGTGACAGTTCATCAAGAGAAAACCGATATATAAAATCATTTTCACCTGGCCTTCATATTATAAGCTTCTCAAAAACATTTAAAACATTTTAAAAACATAGCACATGCGTTTTAAAATAAGTGCTCGTTCAAGAACAACCTGCTCTGATACCACTTGTTAGGACCGATTAATGCGAGATTAATGCAAACAAGCGCGGCTACTGATAATTAAAATTTTGCGCTGCTATTATGAGGTGCAATACCTCGGGTTCTTGAACATTAAAATACTATAGCACCGGAGACAGATCTGGTATGAAATAAAATCATGCGGAAAACAACAGAACTGAATCCTAAATTTTAAAATACGATACAAACAGATTCTGTAAATAGAAATCTGTTCGACTGTGCGTATGTGTGACAGTTAATATGCGATGCTAAATTAAAGTGCTTATGTGGAATAAATAACAGAATACAATACACAGCTATTTGTTTATGGAAGTTCGGACATCAATGTCCTACGTCTCCCCTTCTTCCTTCTTCAGGAAGGTTCCACTAGAAGATTTGATCTATACATCGTGTACAGACCCGATCCCGCAACCAGCAGCTGCGAGAACTCCTAGACTCCACCAGCCCTCGGCTGTCACTCACTTGTTTTACGCCTATGTGAGAAAGGCTACAAACACAGAGTTTAACGTCTTCGTGCTTGGACGAGATCAGATTTTGCATTTTGGGTTTGAGATTCATTCACTATACAATATCTCTCAACTCTCAAGAATGTGAATGAATCTTTGTGTGTGAGATATACAGTGTAAGAACAACTTTCTAAATAATAAATCTCACACACTCGGGAAATGCACCTAAAAAGCTGATGAAGACTCAGCAGTCGACACGTCAATAAGCTCCTCTCTAATGATGGTCGACTGCTTCATCTTTCTGTTTCCTTCCCTCTGTAATTTTTCTATGCTTCAATTAATCTGTCAAAATCATCCCTCTTCAGCAGTGCTTCTTGTATTTATATTGCTGTTCAAATAGCCTCTGTTCAATTTTAATCCGTTGAACAACCTTTTCTTCCCGTTGAGATATGTTCTGTAAAGTACCGATAGGGAGTTGTCCTTTGTGTCCTTTCTTTTGCAGGCTTTTGTCATATTTTGATTTTGCTGAATTCAACGTTGCTGATTTAGCTTGTTGTATAATATTAACGTTGCTGAATAACGTTGCTGAATTCTGTTGGGAACTTTGCTGAATTCTGTTGTGAACGTTGCTGAATTCTGCTTGTCAACGTTGCTGAAAGTTACTGTTAACGTATTTTGATTTTGCTGAATTCAACGTTGCTGATTTAGCTTGTTGTATAATATTAACGTTGCTGAATAACGTTGCTGAATTCTGTTGGGAACTTTGCTGAATTCTGTTGTGAACGTTGCTGAATTCTGCTTGTCAACGTTGCTGAAAGTTACTGTTAACGTTGCTGATTCTGCTGACGTCATCGTTGCTGAATTCTGCTGCAAGTTACTGTTAAAATTGCTGAATTCTGCTGACGTCATCGTTGCTGAATTCTGCTGCAAGTTACTGTTACCATTGCTGAATTCTGCTGACGCCATCGTTGCTTAATTCTTACTGTTGAGGTTGCTGAATTCTTCAACAGATATGCTGATGTCACGGTTGCTCATTTAGCTTCTTATGCTGATGTCACGGTTGCTCATTTAGCTTCTTCAATCAGCAATGCTGATGTCATGGTTGCTCATTTAAGCTTCTTCAATCAGGAATGCTGATGTCACGTTTGCTCATTTAAGCTTCTTCAATCAGCAATGCTGATGTCACGGTTGCTCATTTAGCTTCTTCAATCAGCAATGCTGATGTCATGGTTGCTCATTTAAGGTTCTTCAACATATATTTCAGCAACCTTCAACTCCTCTTTTGCGTACACGATTTCAACAGTTCTCCTTCAGATTCGTACTGTTCATATATCTTCCATAATCTTTTCTTCAACGGACTTCTCTTCTCTTCATACGGATTCCTACTGTTGTTATATCTGTACACTACATAGAAACGTTAGAACCACAATAATAGGTTTTATGTAATTCAAAACTCAATCTGGATCTGTTTACACAGATCCATCAAGTAATGCTTCTGGATCTTCAGTGCAAACATCACTGTCTCCAACTCCAAATCATGTGTCGGATAATTCTTCTCGTGCACCGTCAACTGTCTATCTACATATGGGACCACTCAGTCATTGTGCATCAGTACTGCACCCAAACCAATTTTAGAAGCATCTTTATACAACACAAAATCTCCTTACCCTAATGGTATCGCTAAAACTGGTGTTGTAGTAAGTGCATGCTTCAACGCCTCGTAGCTCCTCTGACAATCATCTCTCCAAAAAAAACTATGCATTATTCTTCGTCAGAGCATTCAAGGGCACTACAATAAAGGAGAAACCCTTGATGAACTCCGATGATAACCTGCCAAGCCTAAAAAGCTGCGGATCTGGGATGGATTCTTGGATAAAGACCATTCTCGGATCTACCTCCACATCTGCTACAAATTGTGGCCCAAGAACGCCACATTCTCCAGCCAGAACTGACACTTAATAAACTTGGAAAATAACCTCTTCTCCCTCAACAGCTGCAACGCTGTCCTCAGATGCTGACTATGCTCCTCTCTGGTCATCGAATAGATAATAATACCATCGAGAACACTATGACGAACTGATCGAGTTAAGGATATACATGATTCATGATATCTATGAATATCTCTGGGGCGTTAGTCAGCCCAAACGGCATCATTAGGAACTTGTAGTGCCCGTAACGAGTCCGGGATGATGTCTTATGTGTTAGAGTAGATGCCCAACTAGCCAACTTGTGGCGTGTGGGTTTTATTGACTCTTGTGTATAACGATCTTTATATACGATATACGCCTTTCTTTATGGAATTCTTTATTTTCATTATGTAATAATGTGAAAAATTGTGTTGGATAAAGACCTAGAATGCACCATAGTGTATGTTAGATGTGATAGTGGATATGATGGCTATCATGAAACACATCTAATAGTCACTGTGTATTCTGAACTCGTTCCTAGTCGATTGGGCCGTCAAAATGAGGATAAGGCCGCCCGAGCTTGAGACTAGCGTCTGTGATGTGAAGTACCATGTTTCATTGGTAGGGAACATTGTGATGTTCTGAGCATGCAGATGGATAGTGACCTGGTGATCTATCGAACTACCCTCGTTCGGACTTTCCAAGTGGTTACCATTTGTCGAGTGGATAAGTCCGAGGTCTTGGTTGTACTGATTAGTCCTCACTACTCGAAACGTCATTGAGACTCTACATGATAGGCGCCTCACTTTGACCCGTTTACCGACTCTCTTGGGGTCATTAGGTGGCGGGATTGGGTGAGGTCCCGATGCATGTAGGAGTCGATGCTTCGTTGTCGAGGATTCACCGCTCGCTTTCATGCGTGGATATCCTATGCTATCTGAGGAGATAATAGTGTGATAAATCTATGGCCAGAGTACTGGATGTGTTTTAGGTAAATGGGTTTGCCTAGTAACACTCGCGATGTCACTATTTGATCTCCAAGATGTATTCATAGTTATCGGATCTCTAGCGACTCTCGATTTACCAATGATCGTTGATCTGATCGGGATATATGTGTTGAAAGGACCGTACTGTACGCTAACCACGACCAAATGGTTCTTGCAGGCACTATCAGTGATACCTAGGGGATCATGGGGCGATGTTGCTAGGCGCTTTACCATGATCCGTTGGGCAAGTCCGAAATTGTGATTTCGGAGTCACAATGGTTGTGGGCCCACGGCTAGCTGTATCCCTGAACCATTGAGGGTCACACAAGTACTGGATTCACGATTCCCGAATGGAAACTGAGCTCAATGTGTTGAGCATAGGAGGAGGAATTTAGGGAGTGCGACTTCCTAAAAGTAAACAGGGGTCAAATTGCGATTTCCAAAATTTGAGGGGCTAAACTACTATTTTGGTCTAGGTGGTCTGAAAATATGTTTTCACATCATAATATTCAGTTTTGGAAACTGAGTCGATCTGTCCGATCTGATCGTCGATCGGGATTATGATGAAACCGCAGTGATAGGATTGAACCGAATGTTCATATGGACCTGGGCCTGACCCAAGTCCATTGGGCCGGTTCAAGCCCATCACTTATTTATTAAAAGAGATCTAGGGCTACACATTACACACTTGAACTCTCACAACCCTAGCCTCCACCTAGCTAGCGCCGCCCACCTCTCCCTCGACCACCTCACGGCCGCCGCCCCTCCACCGTCGCGCCGCCGCCGTGATCGGACTTGTTCCGATCATCTTTTCGAGGTGATTCCGTCCGTGGAACTTTCATCAGCTCTTCGAGTGCAGACTGACGAAGGACTCGTGCTTCCGGTCGTGGACCTGATTGGGAGGATCTACCGCCGCCTACCTTTCAAGAGCCAGAATTCCCTGTGAATGTGGTTGGAGCCAGGCGCCTAGACGCTAGCAAGGTAACAATCGATAAACATCCTATGTATGGTTTATTGTATTGTTTTTTGATGTATTGAACGATTCCCGGTGCAAAATTTTAAACTTCCGCTGCGCCCCGGGAAACGGGATCCGGATCCGCCATTGTCGACAACATTGGTATCAGAGCCAAGGCTCGGATCCGTCAATACATCATTGTGACCTGTAATTATCAATTTCAGAATTTCAGAATCGAAAAAAAAAATATAATTTAAATTGCGCACTGGCCGGCCACCGTGCGCTAGTGTAGCGCAGGGTGATGCGCGATGTCCACCGTGCATGGCACGGGCAGGCCGCGCATGTCGCGGGCGAGCGTGCGGCCGTATGCCGCACGGTATATGTTGGTGGCGGCCGCCGCCGTGCGGCCGCCGTCTGGCGAATCTCCCGTTTCGGTGTGAGGACCTTTTTCTTTTTTGTTT
>KV006399.1:164694-193598 GCA_001598015.1 Dorcoceras hygrometricum
AGTTTTGTTTGACGCTGGTGCATCAAACTCTTTCCTATCTAAGATGTTTGTGTTTGAGCTTGGGTTGAGTTCTTCCCCACTGTGTGATGTTGTTTCTGTGTCTACTCCTGCTGGTGTGGATCTGTGGTCCCGAGAGGTAGTAGTAGATTGCCTGATTAGGTTTGATGATCATGTTTTGGTGACCAATTTGATTGTGTTGGGGATTAGAGATTTCGACTGTATTTTGGGAATTGATGTATTATCTAGCTATAAGGCTACCGTTGATTGCTTCCATGGTGTGGTGAGATTTCACCCTGATACGGGTGAGAGGTGGGATTTCTACGGCACGGATTCGAGGTCGAAGATTCCCCTAGTGTCCGCTATGGAGATGTTTAGCCTGCTATCGCTAGGTAATGCAGGATTCATGATCTATGCACTTGATAGTTCCCAGGAACAGCGATTAGAGTTGCACGATATCCCCGTCGTTCGAGAGTTTCCCGACGTGTTTCCAGATGAGATTCCTGGATTCCCTCCTCGACGTGAGGTCGACTTCAGTATTGAGTTGGTGCCCGGTACCGCCCCGATTTCTAGAGCTCCTTACCGGTTGGCGCCCGCAGAGTTGAAAGAGCTGAAGGATCAGTTGAGTGATCTCTTGGAGAAAGGCTTCATAAGACCGAACATGTCGCCTTGGGGAGCTCCGATTCTGTTTGTGAAAAAGAAAGATGGCACTATGAGGATGTGTGTGGACTTCAGACAGTTGAATAAGGCCACGGTGAAGAACATGTATCCTCTGCCGAGGATTGATTACTTGTTTGATCAGTTGCAGGGATCGGTTGTTTACTCGAAGATTGATTTGAGCTCTGGTTATCACCAGTTGCGAATTAGAGACGCTGATGTGGCAAAGACAGCCTTCCGGACTCGATATGGGCATTTTGAGTTTATTGTCATGCCGTTTGGGTTGACGAATGCCCCCGCTGTCTTTATGGATTTGATGAATCGCGTCTTCAGCAAGTATATCGATCGGTTCGTAATCGTCTTCATAGATGACATCTTGGTGTACTCGAGGAGCAAGAGAGAGCACAAGGAGCATTTGAGACTAGTATTACAGAGATTGAGAGACTCGCAGTTCTATGCCAAATTTAGCAAGTGCGAGTTTTGGCTCGACAGGATTATCTTTTTGGGTCACGTGATTTCGGCACAAGGAATTTCGGTGGATCCTAGCAAGGTCGAAGCAGTGCTGAACTGGGAGAGACCTAGGAATGTATCTGAGATCCGTAGTTTCTTGGGTTTGGCCGGAGACTATAGGCGTTTTATTGAGAAGTTTTCTTCGATAGCCAAGCCTATGACGCAGTTGACTCAGAAAGATAAGAGATTTGTATGGACTGATGAGTGCGAGTACAGTTTTCAAACGCTGAAGGAGAAGTTGACTACTGCTCCTGTTTTGGCTCTACCGTCTCACTCCGGAGGATTTGTTGTGTGCTCCGATGCTTCTCTGAATGGTTTAGGGTGTGTTCTGATGCAGAACGGGTACGTGATTGCGTATGCGTCTCGTCAGTTGAAGGCTCACGAGATGAGGTACCCGGTTCATGATTTGGAGTTGGCTGCGATAGTGTTTGCCTTGAAGATTTGGCGGCATTATCTCTATGGTTAAGAATTTGTGGTGTACACCGACCACAAGAGCCTGAAATACATCTTCACGCAGTCAGATTTGAACATGAGGCAGCGACGCTGGATGGAATTGCTTAAGGACTTCGATTGTGAAATTCAATATCAGCCTGGGCGTGTGAACTTAGTAGCCGACGCTTTGAGCAGAAAGACCCAGCCTGATATGTTAGCATCCTTGAGTATTTCGAAAATTCACGAGGAGTTGAGTACTTCTGGTTGGCGATTCCAGCCGGGTGATCAGTATTTCTTTGTTTCATCTCTTCAGGTGGAACCGCAGATTGTGATGGACATCAGGGAGGCGCAGAGGACCGACCCCTATATCCATGAGTTGAGGATTAAGACGCAGTCAGGTCAGTCTGATGATTTCTCTGTTGCTTCTGATGGATGTTTGAGGTTCAGAGGGAGATTAGTATTTTCGAACCTGATTGATTTGAAGGAGACCCTCATGAATGAAGCACATTGTAGTCGGTACAGTGTGCATCCAGGCGAGCGAAAGATGTACCATGCCTTGAAGTCTCACTACTGGTGGGAAGGTATGAAGAGCGACATTTCTGCTTTTTTTGCTAGATGTCTGAATTGCCAGCAGGTCAAGGCTGAGAGAATGAGACCTGTTGGATTGCTCCAGAGTTTAGAGGTGCCCCAATGCAATTGGGAGCACGTCGCCATGGATTTCGTGACTCACATGCCTCGTTCGAGTAGGGGATGCGATGCGATTTGGGTTGTGATTGATAGACTTTTGAAGTCAGCCCATTTCATTCCCTATGACGTGAGGTGTTCGATGAAGAAGATGGCAAAATTGTACATCGACCATGTGGTTAGATTCCGGTTTCGATAGTGTCTGACAGAGATCCGAGGTTCACTTCTCGCTTTTGGAAGAGTCTGCAAGCAGCAATGGGTTCGAGATTGGCGATGAGCACAGCCTATCACCCACAGACAGACGGACAGTCTGAGCGGACTATCCAGACTTTAGAGGATATGTTGCGAGCAGTGGTGATGGATTTCAGTGGTGGCTGGCAGGATTCGTTATCCTTAGTCGAGTTTTCGTATAATAACAGCTACCAGGTGACTATTGGAATGGCTCCGTTTGAGGCGTTGTATGGTCGAAAGTGCAGATCCCCGATTTGTTGGGAAGAAGTTGGCGAGAGACAGCTTTCTACACCGGAGTTTGTTCCGCACATGAAGGATCAAATTGACTTGATTCGGAGTAGAATGAAAGCTGCCCAAGACCGTTTCTCGAGCTATGCTAATAGAAGACGTCGACCGTTGGAGTTTGAGGTTGGCGATCGTGTCTTTCTCAAGATTTCTCCTTTCAAGAGCGTGATGAGATTCAGATTTAAAGGCAAATTGGCTCCCAGATTCGTTGGTCCCTTTGAGATTATCGAGCGGATTGGACAACTGGCTTATAGACTGAGGCTGCCCGAGGAGTTAGCCGTGATGCATGACGTGTTTCATGTGTCAATGTTGAGAAAATATGAGCCGGATCCGTCCCATGTTTTGAGAACTGACGAAGTTGAGCTGGATTCTGCCTTGAGTTATGTCGAATATCCGGTGCAGATCTTGGATAGGAAGGAGAAATAGCTGAGGAACAAGATAATTCCATTGGTGATGGTCCAATGGAGCAAGCATGGCCGAGAAGAAGCAAACTGGGAAGTTGAGGAAAAGATGAGACAGGATTGGCCTCATCTGTTTGAGCACTGAGCTTGCAAAATTTCCAGGTAAATCTTTGATTTTGCTTCGAATTTTGGTTTAGTATCGCTTGATTTTAGAGTGAGCGGATGAGAGATCTGGTCCCTTGCTTTGTTCGCGTGAGATCTGGTTTAGTTGCTTTGCGTTGAGGAATCTGGTCGCTTTTGTTATTTTCCTACGCAGCGTGTTTTTGGTTGAAACGCCGTCGTTTTGGAGTTGCGCGCGAGAGCAACCTAGCGCTGGAATCTGTTTGGTGAGCGATGTCGTTTTGTGTGTTGAATTGGAGCGCTGAGATCTGCTGCTTTTAGCGTGAGATCTGTTTCCGTTAAGCGCTAAGATCTGTTTAGCCTGCGACGTCGTTTCGTGTTTTAGCGCTGAGATCTGTCTTGCGTTTTGCGCGTGTTTTGGCGCTGGGATCTGTTCTAGTTAAACACTGTCGTTTTGTCTTGGAGCGTTGCGTTGAGCGCTGGGATCTGGTAGTGCTTATACGCCGTCGTTTTGACTTGTACGCAAGAATTGTTGACGCGCAGGAAGCTGGTGGCCATTGTCATCGTTCGAGGGATCTGTTTTGCGATATTTTGAGTTGTAGGACTCTTTTTTTGTCGATGTTTGACTTATTTTGTAGCCTATTGAGTAGAGGATATAAATATAAGTGTTGAGTTACACTTAGAGCATTCCAGACCTGATATTTCTTATCCTCAAACTCGAAACCCTCGAAATAGCTACTGTTCACCGTCTCTTTATATCGTGATTTCCCGTTGATTCCGACCTCCGTTTTTCGAGTTCTTGGTAGCGTTGGAAACCTCTTGAAGAGACCTTTCTTTTCCTACCAACCTTAAAGGCTGTTTTGAGTTGAGACGAGAGAGAGAAGCTGCTGAGTTCGGGCAGTAGGTTGCACGCATACTCTTCCTAGCGTGAGCTTTGGGTGAGTTTTCTTTAGTTGATTTGAGTTTTGTTCTGGTATGTTAGTACCTGCGTTTATATTTGGAGCTTGAGGTTAGCTCTGGCCGTAGGTATTTGAGAGAGAACATTAGGTCTGAGCTAAGATATTAGCTACCTTGTACAGATCCAGTTTCCAGGATTTTTGGTTGCGCTTTGCCGTGAAGTTTCAAGGGCTGTGAACTTGAGTTGGTTGCTGGCCGTTGCTTGTGGAACCAGTTAAGGTATTTTGAGCAATTGAGGTACGAATTTGAGAAGCCCTTAGCAGTTAGCGCATGAACGTGTTTATATTTCAGGCTATGAATTCGTGAGATGCCTGTTATGTGATTTACGTGAAATCTGGAATATTGAATTGACTTGAATTGATTGAATTATGTTCCTGTTTCATGTGTCATAAATTGTATGCATTGAGAAATGATATTGATTGGCATACATGCATACATATTGGGCCTTGACAGATTTGATTGGTGACCTTAGCCACGTTGGAGTTGGCCAACAGATATGTTGTGTACCATTCCAACGCTATCATCGGAGGGGTGTTGCCAGATTTGAGAGGCTACTACTGGGCTGTGACGACCGACGGGTCTCGACGATCACGGACCGATGACTTCTCGGTTGATACACCGTGGTATAGAGGCGATTTGATTTGTTGCCGGTTGATACACTGGCCTAGTTGACTGATTTCCTTGGCAGCCCTCATGCATTCATAGCATTGATATATAGCATGTTGCATGTTTTACTGCTTGATAGCTCTTCGTACTGAGGCTTCACCTCGTACTTGTTTCCTGCTTTTGTTTTGTTTGGGTCTGCGTTGCCCATTTGCAGGAGCTTCAGGTAACCAAGCTGGGCAGAGTGGAAGTTCAGCTGGTCGATCCCCGCGTCCCTGAGTCCCAGTCTATATATGATATGTATTAAACCGGGGGATGCCCCGTGTTATCATGTATTGGGGATCTGTATTCGATTTGATGCTATGTTGTTACTTGTTGCATTTGAGTTTGAGTCAACTCATATTTAAGTATTGGATATTTTGAATGTATGATTTGAAGTTCAGGCCCATGGTATTTCGAAAAAATTTTAAGCCCTGATTTTAAGCTTCCGTGTTTATGCGCTTATTATGTCTTAATTGTTAGAAATTAGCACGGGGCCTGACAAGAACTCTCGACATGAGAGGTTCACCACTATCAAGGAGCTTATGACAAGCCGCTTGCGCGATGGGACTTCGGTCCGCGAGCATGGGGTTCGTATGATTGGGCTCATTGAAAAGTTGGTGGGCCTTGATATCACACTTCCACATGAGCTGTATGTGGATTTGCTTCTCCTCTCACTACCCGCTGCATTCGACCCGTTTGTGGTCAACTTCAACATTAACTAGCTGGAAGCCACCCTTGAAGAGGTGGTGAACATGCTTGTAGTGTTTGAAGGGATCATAAAGAAGGACAAGCCCGTCCTCCTTATGGGCTCTTCTTCCTCTGCGAAGAAGAGGCCCAAGCGCAAGGGCAAGAAGCGTTCTGCCCCTGCGAAGGAGGAAAATCCCACCAAGAAGCCCAAGGCAAAGGCTTCCAATCAAAACAAGACTGAGGATGTTTGCCACCACTGCCACAAGCTTGGGCAATGGAGGAGGAACTGCAAGGAGTACCTTGAGCAGTTGCGACCTGCGAAAGGTATGTTCTATATCGAAATAAATATGTCTCTTAATTCGACTTCTTGGGTACTTGATACCGGATGTGGATCTCATATCTGCAATGATTTGCAGGTGATGACAAGAAGCCGACGTCTTAGAGAGGGTGAGACCCACTTGAGGCTGGGCAATGGAGCAAGAGTTGTTGCAGTAGCTATAGGAGATGTTTATTTAATTCTGTCTTCAAATTTTAAGTTGTTATTGAAAGACGTTTTATTTGTTCCTGAATTAATAAAGAACATTATTTCTGTTTCTATGCTTGATAGTGATGGATATTCTTGTCATTTTGCTAATTCGATTTGCAATAGTTACAAGAATGAATGTTTGATTGGAATTGGGGAACGCGAAAACGACTTATACACCTTAAAATTAAAAGCTGTTCCAACTCGTGATGTGGAAACACATACAACAACAATTAAAAGGAAAAACGATAGCTTGAACCCAACACAACTTTGGCATGCTAGGCTAGGTCATATTTCCCTAAGTAGGATGAACAAGTTAGTTAGGAGTGACATGTTTGATTAGTCAGACATTAACTCCCTACCGACTTGTGAGTCTTGTCTCAAGGGAAAGATGACTAAACAACCCTTCAAGGGCAAGCCTGAACGTGCTCAAGACCCATTGGATTTGATCCATACTGATGTGTGTGGCCCACTTAGTATTGGTACTAAGTACGGTCACATACTTCATCACCTTTACCAATGATTACTCTAGGTATGGGTACTTGTACTTGATGAAGTACAAGTCTGAATCCTTTGAAAGGTTCAAGGAATTCAAGGCTGAAGTAGAAAATCAATTAGGCAAAAGTATTAAAGCACTTCGTTCTGATCGAAGTGGTGAATACTTAAGTGCTGAATTTCAAGATTATCTAAAAGAGAATGGGATTCTCTCACAGTGGACCCCTCCTGCCACACCATAGCTCAATGGTGTAGCGGAGCGTCGTAATCGGACCTTGTTGGCATGGTTCGATCCATGATGAGCTTCACTGAACTTCCTACCTCGTTTTGGGGCTATGCGCTCGAAACGGCGGTAATGTTGTTGAACAATGTCCACACCAAGATAGTGGATAAGACTCCATATGAGATATGGATGGGCAAACCACCCAAGTACTCATTTATGAGGATTTGGGGATGTCCTGCTTACGTGAAGCAGACAGTGGGAGATAAGCTGGATACGAGATCCATCTTATGCTACTTCATTGGATATTCAAAGAATTCCATTGGATGAATGCTGTGACATTTCTTGTACTTTATGTTGATGACATTCTACTCATTGGGAATGACGTAGGAATGCTGCAGTCAACTAAAGTCTGGTTGTCTAGTAGATTCTCGATGAAGGACATGGGTGAAGCATCCTATATTCTTGGAATACAGATCTATCGGGATAGATCGAAAAGGATGCTCGGACTCACCCAAGCTACCTACATTGATACCATACTTAAGCGGCTCTCTATGAAAGAGTCCAAGAGAGGACACCTACCTATGTGCCACGGGGTCACTCTATCTAAGTCTATGTGTCCGAAGACTGATGAGGAGATAGAGAGTATGACACGTGTGCCATATGCCTCGGCAATAGGTAGTATTATGTATGGCATTATCTCAACTAGACCGGATGTCGCATACGCTCTGAGTGTCACGAGCCGCTACCAGGACAACCCCGACCAAATGCATTGGAAGGCCGTGAAAGATATTATTAAGTACATACGAAGGACTAAGAATATGTTCATGGTCTATGTGGGTGGTGAACGGAAATTGGAAGGCTATACTTATTCTAGCTTCCAATGTGACGTAGATGATTCGAAGTCTACCTCTGGATTTGTATTCATGCTCAATGGTGGTGCTGTCTCTTGGAAGAGTTCCAAGCAAGACACCATCGCGGATTCAACCATTGAGGCTGAGTACATCGTAGCGTGAGCTGCTGCTAAGGAGGCGATTTGGATAAGGAATTTCGTCCAAGAGTTGGGAGTTATCCCTGATGGAGTTGGTCCAGTCCCAGTGTACTGCGACAAAACGGGTGCCGTTGCGCAAGCAAAGGAGCCTAGGTCTCACCAAAGATCCAAACATATACTGAGGAAATACCACATAATCCGGGATATTGTGGCTAGATGTGACATAGCAGTTAAGAGAGTCGCCTCTGCGGACAACATTGCTGATCCACTTACGAAGCCCTTGCCAGGACCGTTGTTTGAAAAACATCACGAAAGAATGGGACTGCGTCTGATGAGTAGTTGGATATAGGGCAAGTGGGAGATTGTTAGAGTAGATGCCCAACTAGCCAACTTGTGGCGTGTGGGTTTTATTGACTCTTGTGTATAACGATCTTTATATATGATATACGCATTTCTTTATGACATTCTTTATTTTCATTATGTAATAATGTTAACAATTGTGTTGGATAAAGACCTAGAATGCACCATAGTTTATGTTAGATTTGATAGTGGATATGATGGCTATCATGAAACACATCTAATAGTCACTGTGTATTCTGAACTCGTTCCTAGTCGATTGGGCCGTCAAAATGAGGATAAGGCCGCCCGAGCTTGAGACTAGCGTCTGCGATGTGAAGTACCATGTTTCATTGGTAGGGAACATTGTGATGTTCTGAGCATGCAGATGGATATTGACCTGGTGATCTATCGAACTACCCTCGTTCGGACTTTCCAAGTGGTTACCATTTGTCGAGTGGATAAGTCTGAGGTCTTGGTTGTACTGATTAGTCCTCACTACTCAAAACGTCATTGAGACTCTACATGATAGGCACCTCACTTTGACCCGTTTACCGACTCACTTGGGGTAATTAGGTGGTGGGATTGGGTGAGGTCCCGATGCATGTTGGAGTCGATGCTTCGTTGTCGAGGATTCACCGCTCGCTTTCATGTGTGGATATCCTATGCTATCTGAGGAGATAATAGTGTGATAAATCTCTGTCCAGAGTACTGGATGTGTTTTAGGTAAATGGGTTTGCCTAGTAACAATCGCGATGTCACTATTTGATCTCCAAGATGTATGCATAGTTATCGGATCTTTTGACCCGTTTACCGACTCACTTGGGGTAATTAGGTGGTGGGATTGGGTGAGGTCCCGATGCATGTTGGAGTCGATGCTTCGTTGTCGAGGATTCACCGCTCGCTTTCATGTGTGGATATCCTATGCTATCTGAGGAGATAATAGTGTGATAAATCTCTGTCCAGAGTACTGGATGTGTTTTAGGTAAATGGGTTTGCCTAGTAACAATCGCGATGTCACTATTTGATCTCCAAGATGTATGCATAGTTATCGGATCTCTAGCGACTCTCGATTTACCAATGGTCGTTGATCTGATCGGGATATATGTGTTGAAAGGACCGTACTGTACGCTAACCACGACCAACTGGTTCTTTCAGGCGCTATCAGTGATACCTAGGGGATCATGGGGCGATGTTGCTAGGCGCTTTACCATGATCCGTTGGGCATGTCCGAACTGTGATTTCGGAGTCACAATGGTTGTGGGCCCATGGCTAGCTGTATCCCTGAACCATTGAGGGTCGCACAAGTACTGGATTCACGATTCCCGCACGAAAACTGAGCTCAATGTGTTGAGCATAGGAGGAGAAATTTAGGGAGTGCGACTTCCTAAAAGTCAACAGGGGTCAAATTGCGATTTCCCAAAGTTGAGGGGCTAAACTGCTATTTTGGTCTAGGTGGTCTGAAAAATTGTTTTCACATCATAATATTCTGTAACGACCGGACTTTTCTAAAAAGAAATTTAGAAATTGGGGATCGAATTGAAAGACCCAAAAATTTCAATCTTAATAAACACAATTCATTACTGCTGAAATGCGGAACAATTGAAACAATGACGTGAGCGGAAGTATAATTAAAATCTGATAAACACTTTTCATAACAAGCGAAGGAAATCAGCAGGAAGGGTATACAAAACGCTGAACTAAATCCTCTGTTGATCTTAAAACACACACGGAACTGATACACCAACTGACAAAATACGAGTGAACTAGCATATATATTTACACCAAAAGTTCATACAGATTTCTACAAAAATGAGGAACTAGAATCTGCTAACATACGAAACTATAGCTAAGTTCTGTACATCAAAATCAAAAGTCTGAAAGAAACACGGAAAATGTCCACGATAAACACATCCTCACTTTCTGATCATCTCCCTCCAGCTCTTACTTCTGATTACCTGCACTCAATGAAAACTAGTGAGCCAAAGGCTCAGCAGGTAAATCTGGAATAGCAAAATCATGCAATACAAACTGAAACTGGAAGATGAATACATAACTGAAATCTGCGTACGCTTTAGAATGAACAAGCGCACTATATAACTGAGAATTATGATAGAAACTGAAAGCATAAAACATAATCAAATTCTGAAAACATTTTCTTTAAACATTCTCTGGAGCTGTGATTAAAATCACATTTGCGCTCTTATGAAATTATGACAACACTTTAAACATTTTGGTCCAATTCGTTTGATCAAACTCCTGATATCAGTTTCTAGCTATATGGCTCATGGTGAAGGGATATACAGATCCGTCAACCTATACACCTGATCATTCTTCTGTTGAAAGGGCATACGGTTAGTCAGCCGCGCACTCACCCTTCTTCTCGGGACCCTCTTTGTTGTCATAACTTAAAATATTTTCTAAAAAATCGTTTTGCTCTTTATTTTCTTTCAAAAATCTGTTTTCTTTCTCTCTTGCAGGAATTACTGGTTTTTCTTTTTTCTAATGATGTTCTTGAACTGTAAAGGATTTATCTGTAAAGCTTGCGAAGATGAAAACTGAATAAATTCGCTAGTTGAATCTGTCGGATAAGTCGAAAGATTCACTTGAATTGAAGTGTAAATGAGTAAGAAATCAAATTCTGAAATATCGTTATCTGTTGAAGAAAATGAAGAATGAACAGTACCAGTCGCAAGACTAATACCAGCTGAATGAACAGTACCAGTCGCAACGAATAGGAAACCAGTCGCAAGACAAGAATCCAGTCGCAAGGTTTTTTAAACAAAAGTAAAGTGAAACGATGTCGTTGAAGTAAATAACAGATAGGATGACAAGACTATCTGCTGATATTTTATAAAAGAAACGACGTCGTTAGCGCATCAATCAGACGCAAGGAACTGTACTTAAAAACAATAAAGCAATTGCTGAAATATCAAAACGAAGGCATATGCTGGTGAACAGTGCATCTGCTGAATTTCACGAAGACAACGCAACTGCTGAATTCTAACAAAGGAATGCAGCTGCTGAATTCTAATAAATGAATGCACCTGCTGGTGTTAACAAAGGAATACACCTACTGGTTTTAGCAAAAGAAATGCATCTGCTGAATATGCATCTGCTGAATTTATAAAAGCAATGCATCTGCTGAATACTAATAGCTGATGAACAAACTATCAACTGATGAACATACTATCAGCTGATGAACAAACTATCAACTGATGAACATACTATCAGCTGATGAACAAACTATCAACTGATGAACATACTATCGATTGACGAATGAACTATCAGCTGCTGAACAATAAAATATACAACAGCTGAACATGAAATAGTGCGTCTGCTGATCGCAACTACTGAACTCAAACAATGCAATAGGTGAAATCTATACTTAGAATATTTTCGACAAAGCAATATCAGTAGTGGTATAAGAACCAGATTTCAGACTTAACCAGGTGAATGACGATGGTTTCCTTTGTCTGAAGAATTCAAAATATCTAAAGAAATTTCTGGAAATGATCGAATAAGCTACTTGTAAGCTACTTCGACGGAATTTCTGAAGAAAACTTAAGAAATAACTAAAAGAACATCATCAAACCATTTTCTGTAAAATTCTCTTGAATCAAAATACAGTAAAACGCAACCTTCATAAAACAGAGCATAAACTTTCTGGTTTTGAAGAACACAAACAGAATTGAATATATGCTTTCATTGAGTGAGCAAGAAACAGAGTTTACTTGCCTGAATTCTTTAACACAAATCACGGTAGAAATCCAGCAACTCCTAACGCACCGCCTGTTTCCTTTAAAACACTTTGAAAATATTTTGTTCGGCTTCTTGAGAGAGAGCACCGCTTCTACATGATTTGATTTGAAGATAATGATGCATGAGCAACTTATCATCCTATTTATAAGATTTAGAATGCCTACTGAAGGGAAACACGTTTAATCGATATGTCCAAAAATCCATTATAAGCGTGCTCTATTTTTCAAAGTAAAAATGATGCATATTGAAACCGAACCATTTTAGTTAAAACAAAAGGATTCGATTGTCTTGCTGGAACCACTAGACATCTACTGTTATTGCATTCTAAAATCTGGTTATCAACCCAAGATATAAGAATAGGTTGATCATCGCGTAAGACATGAAATCTGAAACTGACTCTATTCATGGATCGAAATAATATAGCATTGTAATCCCTCAATCTCATAACTTTCTAGTTTGTGGCCTCTAAAATATCTGGGCATTACAACCTAACCTCCTTAACAAAATTTCGTCCTCGAAATTTCTTACTTAAAGATCTGGGTAGCTTTTCTACAAATCATAATCACTTTCCCACATAACTTCTCTTTCAGTGTGATTTACCCACTGCATCTTAGTCAAGGGATAGTTCTATTCTTTAACTTACGGTTTTCTCTTAAAAATATCTTTACTAAAACTTCTTCATAATTTAAATCTAACGTTACTTAAATAGGTTCTTATCTGAGCATCTAATTCTACTATAAGAGATGCATCGCTGAAATGAAATCAGACGCAACAAAATGGAACAGTATTTGGAAACGAAACAAATTTCTACTGTTCATGAGTATTACTGAAAGAAACCAGCTGGGATAAATAGGAACCAGCTGCAAGGTCTTACTAACAACAAACGTATTAATTGAAACGATGCCGTTGCGAAAAAATATGAATAGTACAACTGCTGGATACAATCGATATAATGCAACTGCTGGAAATGAACTGTGCAGCTGCTGGTCATAACAATGGAATGCAATTGCTGAAAAATGAACGTTGGTGCTGCAACATCAAACGACAGCTACGCTATCAGTCGTTGTCTATCAAACTAGACTTTATACTGATTCGACTAACAACTACCGATTACATAGCGTCAAGTTCCGATATTACCATTCACCGGAAGATGAACAATCCTAAACATACGGGAACTAAACTCGAACTCAAAAGGATCTAAACACAGTACTCTACTTCTATTTCTTCAAAGTTAGATATCAATTTCTTAACAAACCTATCTGATACAAAATACAAGTTGACCAGAATCTAACAATGCTAATGTAAACATATTGGCAACAAAATCTTACCCGTCGCCTCCGAGGTATCTACTGGGGTTTCTTCAGCTGTCATTATGTAAGCTCTACCAGTGATAAGTGGTCGCTTATGGGAACACTCCCTAGACATATGGCCTGGCTTACCACAAGTATAACACACTCTTTGGCCAAAAACACACTGGCCTGAATGGTTTTTCTTATAGGTTGGACATGGAGGCCTAGTTCCTGAATTAGGAACAGCAGAGATAGGATGAACGACTAATGGTCCTTTTTCTTGAGACTCCTACTGGTTATTGTTTGGTTTCTTATTTTGCCTACGGTCCTTCTGCTGAAAAGCTTGTCAGACTCCTACTGGTTATTGTTTGGTTTCTTATTTTGCCTACGGTCCTTCTGCTGAAAAGCTTGTCTTTTCAATTGTCTCTCTTCTTCAATTACTTTCTAATCTTGTTCTGCCCGTAGGGCCTTATTCACAGCTGATCTGTAATCTACGGGTTCTGCCAATCTAACATCATGCCTAATCATCGGCTTCAACCCATCAAAAAAATGTTCTAGCTTAATATCTGCATTTGTCCCAATTAAAGGAACAAAATAACAACCTCTCTCAAACTTATGGATATAATCCCGCATAGACATCTCTCCCTGCTTAAGAGTTAAAAAACTCACTACGCAACTTCTGTCTCACATCTACCGTAAAGTATTGTTCATAAAATACTCTCTTAAACTCTTCCCAAGTAAGAATTTCCAAGTCTACTGTTAACTTGGCTCCTTTCCACCATATCATGGCATCTCCTCTCAACATGTAAATCGCACACTGAGGCCTTTCTAGTTCAGTCAGTTGCAAATAGTCAAAAATCACCTCTATGGATTTAATCCAACTCTCTGCTATAAGAGGATCGATAGTAACAGAAAATTCCTGAGGTCTTTGTCTTCTAAACCTCTCCTGTGGATCTTCACGACTAATTATTCTTCCTGAGGTTTGACCATTCTCATTATTGTTTTGGTTAACTAAGCGCTCTAACAGTTGAGCCATGGTATTGAGGACGGGGTTCATTCCATCAGACTCACTATCTGCTTCTGTAAAACTTCCTCTTCCTCTACCTCTTCTTGACATATCTGTAAGGGTAACCCAATTCCACCACAATTCTATATGAGAGATTACTTTATGCTAAAACATGAATTAAAACTCACAAATTTTAGAAGCGGCTGGAGAGATCTGCTCAGACTGGAAGTGTGTTTATCTCAAGGACCATGCTATGATACCAACTGTAACGACCGGACTTTTCTCAAAAGAAATTTAGAAATTGGGGATCGAATTGAAAGACCCAAAAATTTCAATCTTAATAAACATAAAAGTCGTTACTAAATTCTGGACTAAATTGCGAATAAACACAATTCATTACTGCTGAAATGCGGAACAATTGAAACAATGACGTGAGCGGAAGTAGAATTAAAAATCTGATAAACACTTTTCATAACAAGCGAAGGAAATCAGCAGGAAGGGTATACAAAACGCTGAACTAAAACCTCTGCTGATCTTAAAACACACGCGGAACTGATACACAAGCTGACAAAATACGAGTGAACTAGCATATATCTTTACACCAAAAGTTCATACAGATTTCTACAAAAATGAGGAACTAGAAATCTGCTAACATATGAAACTATAGCTCAGTTCGGTACATCAAAATCAAAAGTCTGAAAGAAACAACGGAAAATGTCCATGATAAACACATCCTCCCTTTCTGATCATCTGCCTCCAGCTCTTACTGCTGATTACCTGCACTCAATGAAAACTAGTGAGCCAAAGGCTCAGCAGGTAAATCTGGAAAAGCAAAATCATGCAATAGAAACTGAAACTGGAAGATGAATACATAACTGAAATCTGCGTACGCTTTGGAATGAACAAGCGCACTATATAACTGAGAAATATGATAGAAACTGAAAGCATAAAACATAATCAAATTCTGAAAACATTTTCTTTAAACATTCTCTGGAGCTATGATTAAAATCACATTTGCGCTCTTCTAAAATTATCACAACACGTTAAACATTTTGGTCCAATTCGTTTGATCAAACTCCTGATATCAGTTTCTAGCTCTATGGCTCATGGTGAAGGGATATACAGATCCGTCGACCTATACACCTGATCCTTCTTCTGTTGAAAGGGCACACGGTTCGTCAGCCGCGCACTCACTCTTCTTATGGGGACCCTCTTTGTTGTCATAACTTAAAATATTTTCTAAAACATCGTTCTGCTCTTTCTTTTCTTTCAAAAATCTGTTTTCTTTCTCTCTTGCACGAATTACTGGTTTTTCTTTTGTCTAATGATGTTCTGGAACTGTAAAGGATTTCTCTGTAAAGCTTGCGAAGATGAAAACTGAATAAATTAGCTAGTTGAATCTGTCGGATAAGTCGAAAGATTCACTTGAATTGAAGTGTAAATGAGTAAGAAATCAAATTATGAAATATCGTTATCTGTTGAAGAAAACGAAGAATGAACAGTATCAGTCGCAAGACTAATACCAGCTGAATGAACAGTACCGGTCGCAACGAATAGGAAACCAGTATCAAGGTCTTTTAAAAAAACGTAAAGTGAAACGATGTCGTTGAAGTAAATAACTGATAGGATGACAAGACTATCTGCTGATATTTTATAAAAGAAACGACGTCGTTAGCGCATCAATCAGTCGCAAGGAACTGTAATTAAAAACAATAAAGCAACTGCTGAAATATCAAAATGAATGCATCTGCTGGTGAACAGTGCATCTGCTGAATGTCACGAAGACAACGCAACTGCTGAATTCTAACAAAGGAATGCAGCTGCTGAATTCTAATAAATGAATGCACCTGCTGGTGTTAACAAAGGAATACACCTGCTGGTTTTAGCAAAAGAAATGCACCTGCTGGTTTTTGAATACTAATAGCTGATGAACAAACTATCAATTGACGAACGAACTATCAGCTGCTGAACAATAAAATATACAACAGCTGAACATGAAATAGTGCGTCTGCTGATCGCAACTACTGAACTCAAACAATGCAATAGCTGAATCTATACTTAGAATATTTTCGACAAAGCAATATCAGTAGTGGTATAAGAACCAGATTTCAGACTTAACCAGGTGAATGACGATGGTTTCCTTTGTCTGAATAATTCAAAATATCTAAAGAAATTTCTGGAAATGATCGAATAAGCTACTTTTAAGCTACTTCGATGGAATTTCTGAAGAAAACTTAAGAATTAACTAAAAGAACATCATCAAACCATTTTCTGTAAAATTCTCTTGAATCAAAATACAGTAAAACGCAACCTTCATAAAACAGAGCATAAACTTTCTGGTTTTGAAGAACAGCCGAAGCCATCTTCCTTTCTTTAAAATCTCATATAATCATGCAAACAGAATTGAATATATGCTTTCACTGAGTGAGCAAGAAACAGAGTTTACTTGCCTGAATTCTTTAACACAAATCACGGTAGAAATCCAGCAACTCCTAACGCACCGCCTGTTTCCTTTAAAACACTTTGAAAGTATTTTGTTCGGCTTCTTGAGAGAGAGCACCGCTTCTAAATGATTTGATTTGAATATAATGATGCATGAGCAACTTATCATCCTATTTATATGATTTAGAATGCCTAACACGTTTAATCGATATGTCCAAAAATCCATTATAAGCGTGCTCTGTTTTTCAAAGTAAAAATGATGCATATTGAAACCGAACCATTTTAGTTAAAACAAAAGGATTCGATTGGCTTTCTGGAACCACTAGACATCTACTGTTATTGCATTCTAAAATCTGGTTCTCAACCCAAGATATAAGAATGGGTTGATCATCGCGTAAGACATGAAATCTGAAACTGAATCTATTCATGAATCGAAATAATATAGCATTGTAATCCCTCAATCTCATAACTTTCTAGTTTGTGGCCTCTAAAATATCTGGGCATTACATATTCAGTTTTGGAAACTGAGTCGATCGGTCCGATCTGATCGTCGATCGGGCTTATGATGAAACCGCCGTGATAGGATTGAACCGAATGTTAATATGGACCTGGGCCTGACCCAAGTCCATTGGGCCGGTTCAAGCCCATTACTTATTTATTAAAAGAGAGCTAGGGCTACACATTACACACTTGAACTCTCATAACCCTAGCCTCCACCTAGATAGCA
Organism: Dorcoceras hygrometricum; assembly: GCA_001598015.1. NCBI lineage: Eukaryota > Viridiplantae > Streptophyta > Magnoliopsida > Lamiales > Gesneriaceae > Dorcoceras > Dorcoceras hygrometricum. Next base: position 182,092 of record KV006399.1, read on the forward strand.
CCGCCTCCCTCTCCCTCGACCACCTCACGGCCGCCGGCCCTCCATCGCCACGTCGCCTCCGTCATCGGACTTGTTCCGATCGTCTTTTCGAGGTGATTCCGTTCGTGGAAATTTTGTCAGCTCTTCTAGTGCAGACTGACGAAGGACTCGTGCTTCCGGTCGTGGACCTGATTGGGAGGATCTACCGCCGCCTACCTTTCAAGAGCTAGAATTCCTTGTGAATCTGGTTGGAGCCAGGCGCCTAGACGCCAGCAAGGTAACAATCGATAAACATCCTATGTATGGTTTATTGTATTGTTTTTTTATGTATTGAACGATTCCCGGTGCAAAATTTTAAACTTCCGCTGCGCCCCGGGAAACGGGATCCGGATCCGCCATTGTCGCCAACATTATGCACATCTGTCTCCCTCACCTTCGACTGATGGTACCCTGATCTGAGGTCTATATTTGAGAATACTGAGTCTCCCTGAAACTGAACAAATAGGTCCTTGATTCTTGGTATTTAGTTCTTCAGAGTCACTCAGTTCAACTCTTGGTTATCGATTCACAGTCTCATGCTCCCATCATTTTTCTTCACAAATAGTACCGATGCACCCCATGGAGAAAAACTGGGGCGTACGGATCCTTTATCGAGAAAATTCTTGTATCTAATCCTAAGATAATATCGAACTCGGGCATATCAAGACTATCAAGTCCGCCCAATAGGGTTCCCTTACATCTTGAGCTCCGCATCTCTGACCATCTTTTGGATAACATCTCTTCCACTGATGGGACGGTCACACTGAATCCCCCACTCAACCTCTCCAGTGTGATATCCATGCGCCCCAAAAAATGACCATCTAGGAAGTTTCTCAGGGTGCATGCGAGTAAGGATGAAACACGCAAGAGACCAGTGTTGTTACAGTGGGGATAGTCGTTAAATCTGGGGCGTTACAAGATAAATAAGCACGTTGTCTCATATCCCTTTGGGCCTAGTTTTTGGTGGAATAAAAATCATCCACCTGAGATAGTCATTGTAACGTCCGCTTCGGACTATAGGCTAGATGATGTGTGAGTACTTTAGTTTTGCAATCATATCTCATTGAATCCAAGAAAGTAGATGAGGCCTTAGATGACTCAATCTAGATAGAAGCAATGTAGGAACAATTTAGTTACTTTGAGAACAAGTAATTATGGAGATTAGTTCCTAGACCCTCTAATCAATCTGTAGTAGGAACTAAGTGGGTCTATATGAAACAACTTAGTTAGTTTATGCAATATATGTTTCAAAATATATGTTTCTCTGAGGAAGCATATATTGCATAACCTCTTGGCTTCGTAGTCATACTCATCCAGATTATGCATATAAGTTGGACAAAGCTCTGTGCAGTCTGAAACAATCATCAAGAGATTGGTATGATACTCTGTCTAAATTTTTAATGATCATAATTTTATTATCAAAACTGTGGAGAAAACCATGTTCAAGTTCATTAAGAATGGTCATGTCTTTTTGCTATAGTTGTACGTTAATTGTATTATCTTTGGATCCACTACTCCCAAACTATGAGAAATTCTCTAAGCTGATGCAGTCCAAATTCGATATGAGAATGATGGGTGAGCTGACATTTTTCCTCGAACTACAATTGAGACAGCTTAAAAATGGTATATTCATTAATAAAGCTAAGTACACCAAGGAGCTTTGGAATTAGTTTTGGATGGAAACAATACAGCTGATAAACTCCAATGAGGTATCATTAATCAAGATAAGTAAACTAAAGAGCTTCTGTTGAGGTATCTTTGTATCGAGGAATTAAGATCACTAATTTACTTGACTGCTAGCAGACCATACATTATTTTTGCATTCTGTATGTGCTATATTCAAAATTGATCCAAAAAATCTCATTACATTGTTGTTAAATGCATTCTTAAATATCTTAAGAGCATGCAGAACGTGGTTCTTTGGTATCCCAAAAATTCCAGTTTCAATTTGATTGGTTATTTAGATGAAAATTATGTGGATTGTAAGATATATAGGCATAGCACGAATGTGACTTTTCAGTTCTTGGGAGATAGATTGACCTCCTGGTTCAGCAAGAAGTAGACCTCCATAGCATCATCAATAATAGAGATAGAATATGTAGCAGCTGAAAGTTGTTGTACTTAATAATTTAGCAACAACTTAGGGACTATGTGTGGCTCCCTAGTCCACCGATTTTACACAATAGTTCTCTAAAGTACGAAGGAAAGCGTACAACTTTTTTCAAATTTAGGATTTGGGAGAAAGCATACAATACAGGGGTGGTTTTGCAATAAACGAAATGATTCAGCTCACGTATGAGCAAACAGATCAGAGATAGCGAAGGTAAGAATTGTCGATAAATTTCATAAGATGATCTTACTTATGTTGAGAAAACAATAATCATATTACTATCTTTCAACGCAAACAGCTTGCGTGTGAGGACTAGAAATGTATTAATTGGTTATTTATCGGTTAATCAGATTTGGATGAGGATTAACCAATGGAGACGTTAGTTATCAGGTTTTCAGATTTGAAGGATTTGGTTTTTCTGTTGGTGACTTCGGGTATTCAGATCTGGGGTAGAACAGATCAGATTTGGACTGTTGGTCGCTATCGGGTGGCATGGAGAAGGTTATTTATTAGGATTCCCGTGTTAGCGCTAGTGAGAATCAGATTTCAGATGTCCCTCGGGTATTTGAGCAATTCGCTTTGAATAGGAAGTAAAACGATGTCGTTTTGAGTATAAGTGATATGATGTCGTTTTGGGATGAGAGTCAGATCTAGTATTGCGAGGGGAAACAGACTTGGTTAGCGAAGAGAAGTCAAGTGTTAGTCAACGGTACTATGTGGACCAGTCCGGTTTGTGAGTTTGGGGTAGACCGGTGCGGTTCAAGGATTTCAGATTTGGTCAAATCTGGATAAGCGAGTGGGTCTTTTATACGAGATCTTTTGTCTTGAGCGGGACCCCTATGCTATGTCGTTTTGATTAGTTGCACGACAGCGTTTGATGTTGGTGCGCTAGTATAGTGTAGCGAAGTCAGATCTGTGATAGTGGAGCCAGATTTGAGTAGCGCTGAGATCTGAATAGTTCTCAGATCTTCTTCCTCGAGAACACTCGATTAGTACTGTTCATTTGAACCCTTTTCTTCTTTGATTACTATTGATTTACGCCGCCGTTTAGAGCAAGATTGGTGGCGCTGAGCTCGCATTCCTTAGGGATTTCTATTGATACCAGTTTGGAGCTTTAGATAGACGAGTTTAGGGAGTGCGAAGTAACTGCAGCGTTCGAATATCTTCGCGAGTTTTGGGAAGCAGTTCTTCTGTTCTTTAGAGCTTTCGAGTAGTGATTTCTTCTAGATTTATGATTCGATTTAGAGTTGAGTAGCGCTCTGTTGAGTTGAGGTAGCTGATTTAGGCTATGCAGCTTTAGATGTAAGTTGTATAATCTTTGCTATGAGCTGATTGCTAGATACCTTGACAGATTCGGGATTGTAAGCATCATTCCGTGGGCCTTTGAGAATCTCGTGAGTAGCAGATTTTGAGCAGGCTGCAGGAGCTGTGTTCTGCGTAATCTGTCGAGGTAGAAACTGAGATTTGAGGTCCGAATTGAGCCTATATAAACAACTTTGGGCATAAGCACGTGAATATTCCAGCATGATCTAAATGCTATGATCTGGGTGTTTATGTGAACAAACTTGACTTGACTGGATGTGTTTTCTTTGTTCTGTTTACGTTGATTCATGTATGTGAGAATTTATATTCCTGGAATTCATTCATACATATTGAGCCTGATGATTGACTGATGACCCGAGTCGAGCTAGCATTATGATCGGCCGGCTGAGTTGTCGCACCTGATAGGTCCAATGCTATCATCGGGGTGGTTGGCCGGCTGAGTCGTCGTGTCTGAAGACCACTGAGCTGTGATGGTTGACGGACCTGAAGATCACGAACCGATGAATTCCACCGGCTGATTGGCTGTGAGTGGTGTTCGAGGTTCAATTGAGATTTGTCAGCTGAGTTGTTGGCCTAGATGATCGATTTTCCTTGACAGCCTCATGCATATCATGATGTGAATATTGCATGTTTTATGATTTGTTGTTTTATGAGTTCTCTTCGTACTGAGGTTTGACCTCGTTTCTTTCCCTTGTTTTTGGGCTGTTTGGGTCTTGGTTGGCCTTTGCAGGTTCTTCAGGTAACCAAGCTGGATAGAGTGGAGCTTCAGCTATTCGATCCTCATTTTGATTTGATTCCCAGTTATAACTATGTATTGATATATTGAGCCAGGGGATGTCCTATTTCTTTATTTATGTTTGGGGATCGGTTGTTGATTATTGCCTATTGATATTATGTGATATTGTTTGAATTTTGAGTTTAAATCCTTATTTTGATTATGAACCTATTTTGAATGATAATTTTGGATCAGGCCCAAATTCGAAATTTTTAGCCCATATTTTGAATGCTTCCATGTAATAAGATTAAATGAGTATTTAATCTGTGATTAGCGCATCGGGCCTGACATTTTTGGTATCAGAGCTTAAACTGGGATAAGATCGATTCTTTTCCATCACACTCGAGTCTAGGCACAGAGTTTGAGTTTTGATTTTGATTGACTCTGTGATTTTGATTATCTGCCTCTGTGATTATTTGATCTGTTGCTTACCTCTGAGATTTTGGTAGATGCCTCCGAGGAGAGGTAGGAGTAGAATCACTAGGCAGACTGTGAGGAGTCTAGAGCTCCGAGTAGTGATGAGGATTTTGAGCAGCAGAGTATACCTTTGCGTCGTCGCACTAGACATACGAAGGTAGACAAAGTGACTAGACAGATTGGCGAGATGGAACTAGTGCTGGCCAGGTTCCAGAGGATGAATCCCCCGATGTTTACTGGTGCCGAGGGTGGTCTGATGGCTGAAGGTTGGTTAGAGCATATGGAGGAATTGTTTGATGCGGTGGAGTACTCTCAGGAGAGAAGACTGAAGCTAGCGGTTTTGCAGTTGAGGGAGAATGCTCAACGCTGGTGGAAGGGTACTTCCCGAGTCATGAGAGAGAGTGGGACTTTGCTTTCTTGGGAGAGCTTATGTGCAACCTTTCAATAGGAGTATACCCCTGAGTCCTACTACAACAACCGAGAGCGGGAGTTCGACAATCTGAAGCAAGGGAACTTGAGAGTAGCCGAGTATGCTAGACAGTTTTCCTCGCTTTTCTCGTATGTTCCCCATGTGGCTAACCAGGAGAGGACGAAGAGGAACAAGTTTCTGAGAGGTTTGAGGGCTGAGTTGTTCCGCATGGTGTTGGCTGGTTCTCCTGCGACGTATGCTGAGGCTGTGGACAGGGCAATGGATATTGAGGAGAGTCTGTTGGAAGCCCGGACTCAGGTTCAGCCGACAGCTGGACGCAGTTTTCAGCCTGTGCCAGAAGCGATGCCTTCGTTTCAGTCTCCTTAGACTTCACAGCAGTCGAATCGCCAGAGGTTTAGGTCTCGTGGGAAGCAGTTTAAGAAGCGGGCGAATTCAAGTTCTTCTGGCTCCGTGAGTTCTGGTAGCAGTGGCTTTGGAGGAGTGATGTGTGGTCAGTGCGGAGGTCGCCATATGACTACACAGTGCCGTGGAGTTCATGGTATTTGCCATAATTGTGGACAACCGGGACATTTCGCTAGAGTGTGTCCTTTGATGGGTGGACAGTCTTCGAATCAGTCGCACCAAGGTTTAGCTGGTGGTTCTTCGTAGAGACCGCAACCTTTTGCTCAGTCCCAACAATCAGGTTTCCAACCGCGAGAACCGTCTAGGTTCGGAGGATCTTCTAGACCTCAATTTCCGGGACCACAGCAAGCTCAGGTGATGCCTGGACGAGAGAGCAAGCGGAGGATAGGCCTGGAGGAGTTATTGGGTACTTGTGCTATCTTTGATTTTTCTGAACGAGTTTTATTTGATACAGGAGCATCACACTCCTTCATATCTGATTTGTTTGTGCATGAGTGTGGGTTGAGTGTTACCCCACTGTGTGATGTTGTGTCTGTATCCACTCCTGCTGGTATGTGGTTGAGGTCTCGTGAGGTGGTTGTGGATTTTGTGATTAGATTTGATGAGCATGTGCTGGTGACTAACCTGATTGTCTTGGAGATTAGAGATTTTGATTTTATTTTGGGTATGGACGTGTTGTCTGCTTATAGAGCGACTGTAGATTGTTTCCATGGTGTGGTGAGGTTTAGACCTCAATTTGGGGAGAAGTGGGATTTCTACAGTGCTGATTCACGGTCGAAGATCCCACTAGTGTCTGCCATGGAGATGTTTAGCCTGCTGTCTTTAGAAAATTCGGGGTTTATGATCTATGCCTTGGATGTTTCCCATGAATCGAGAGTAGGGTTGAGTGATGTTCCGATTGCTCGAGAGTTCCCTGATGTGTTTTCGGATGAGATTCTTGGATTTCCTCCGAGACGAGAGATTGAATTCAGCATAGAGTTGGTGCCAGGGACAGCCCCAATTTCTAGAGCTCCATATCGGTTGGAGCCAGCTGAGTTGAAGGAACTCAAGGATCAGTTGCGTGATCTTTTGGATAAAGGCTTTATTAGACCGAGTATGTCGCCTTGGGGAGATCCGATTCTTTTTGTGAAGAAAAATGATGGATCTATGAGGATGTGTGTGGACTTTCGACAGTTGAATAAAGCAATGATTAAGAACAAGTATCCTTTGCCGAGGGTTGATGACTTGTTTGTTCAGTTGCAGGGATCGGCAATGTACTCTAAGATTGATCTGCGATCTGGTTATCATCAGTTGCGGATTAGAGACGCTGATGTGGTGAAGACGGTTTTCAGGACGAGATACGTGCATTATGAATTTCTGGTGATGCCTTTTGGGTTGACCAATGCTCCTGTTGTCTTCATGGACTTGATGAATCGCGTCTTTAGTGAGTACATTGATCGCTTTGTGATTGTCTTCATAGATGACATCCTGGTGTTGTTGGGGAACCGCGGCGGATCCGGATCACGCCTCCCGGCGAGGCAGCGGAAGAACAAAAATTAGGCCGAGAGACGATCAATACAATTCTATAATCAAGCAGGCTATGACATTCATAGGATGTTTATCGTTGATTACCTTGCTAGCAACTCGTGCCTGGCTCCGACCAGTTTCACGAGGAAACCGGCACTTCACGGTAGACAGCGGTAGATAACGTCAATCAGGTCCACGACCGGATACGAGACTCCTTCGTCATCCTGCACTAGAAGGCCTGACGAGATCGGCGCGGACGGATTCTCCTCGAAAGATTGGCCGGAACAATTTCCGGCGAACGGCGGCGGCGGCGTGAGGAGAGGAAGGGAGGCGGCGCCTTTTGCTTTAGGGTTAGGGTTTAATTGTGTAATGAGTTAAGTATGTTTTGTCATGAAGCCTAAGTCTATATTAAATAGACTTAGTGATGGACTTGGACCGGCCCAACGGGCCCGGGTCCAACGGATGAACATTCAGTTCATCCCCATCACCGTGACTTCATCGTAACTCCGATCGCCGATCAGATCGGACCGATCGACTCAGTTTCCAAAACTGAATACTATGATCTGAAAAACCATTTTTCAGAATCCCGGTGCAAAATGACCGTTTTGCCCCTCAACAGCGGGAAACCACGATTTGACCCCTGTTGACTTTTAGGAAGTCGCACTCCCCAAAATCCTCTTCTCATGCTCAACACATTGAGCTGAGTATCCGTGCGGGAATCTCGAATCCAGTACTTGTGTGACCCTCAATGGTTCAGGGATACAGCTAGCCGTGGGCCCACAACCATTGCGGATCCGGAATCACAATTCCGGACTTGCCCAACGGATCATGGTAAGAGCGTCTAGCAACATCGCACCATGATCCCCTAGGTATCACTGATAGTGCCTGCAAGAACCAGTTGGTCGTGGTTAGCGTACAGTAAGGTCCTTTCAATCCATATATCCCGATCAGATCAACGACCATTGGTAAATTGAGAGTCGCTATAGATCCGATAGCTATGCATACATCTTGGAGATCGAATAGTGACATCGCGAGTGTAACTAGGTACCTGCAAGAACCAGTTGGTCGTGGTTAGCGTACAGTAAGGTCCTTTCAATCCATATATCCCGATCAGATCAACGACCATTGGTAAATTGAGAGTCGCTATAGATCCGATAGCTATGCATACATCTTGGAGATCGAATAGTGACATCGCGAGTGTAACTAGGTAAACACATTTACCTAAAACACTTCTAGTACTCTGGCCAGAGATTTATACACTATTATCCCCTCAAATAGCATAGGATATCCACGCATGTCTGCGAGCGGTGAATCCTCGACAACGCTGCATCGACTCCTACATGCATCACCCAATCCCACCGCCTGATGACCCCAAGTGAGTCGGCAAACGAGTCAAAGTGAGACGCCTATCATGTAGAGTCTCAATGACGTTTCGAGTCGTGAGGACTAATCAGTACAACCAAGACCTCGAACTTATCCACTCGACAAATGGTAACCACTTGGAAAGTCCGAACGAGGGTAGTTCGATAGATCACCAGGTCACTATCTATCTGCATGCTCAGAACATCACAATGTTCCCTACCAATGAAACAAGGTACTTCGCATCGCAGATACTAGTCTCAAGCTCAGGCGGCCTTATCCTCATTTTGACGGCCCAATCGACTAGGAACTAATTCAGAATACACAGTGACTATTAGATGTGTTTCATGATAGCCGTCATACCCACTATCACATCTAACATACACTATAGTGCATTCTAGGTCTTTACTCAACGCAATTGTTAATCATCATACAACACAATGAAAGTAAAGAATGCCATAAACAAATGCGATCATATATAAAGATTGTCATATACAAGAGTCTATAAACCCACACGCCACAAGTTGGCTAGTTGGGCATCTACTCTAACAATCTCCCACTTGCCCTAAAGCCAACTACTCATCAGATGCAGTCCCATCATTTCGCGATGTGTTTCAAACAACGGTCCAGGCAAGGGCTTCGTAAGTGGATCAGCAACGTTGTCCGCAGAGGCGACTCTCTCAACTGCTATGTCACCTCTAGCCACAATATCCCGGATTATGTGGTATTTCCTCAGTATGTGTTTGGATATTTGGTGAGACCTAGGCTCCTTTGCTTGTGCAACGTCACCCGTGTTGTCGCAGTACACCGGGACTGGACCAACTCCATTAGGAATGACGCCCAATTCTTGGACGAAATTCCTTATCCAAACGGCCTCCTTAGCAGCAGCTGATGCTGCGATGTACTCAGCCTCAGTGGTTGAATCCGCGATGGTGTCTTGCTTGGAACTCTTCCAAGAGATAGCACCACCATTGAGCATGAATACAAATCCAGAGGTTGATTTCGAATCATCCACGTCACACTGGAAGCTAGAATCAGTGTAGCCTTCCATTTTCAGTTCACCACCCCCATAGACCATGAGCATATTCTTAGTCCTTCGCAAGTACTTAAGAATATCCTTCACAGCCTTCCAATGCAATTGGCCGGGGTTGGCCTGGTAGCGGCTCGTGACGCTCAGAGCATATGCGACATTCGGTCTAGTGGAGATCATGTCATACATAATACTACCTATTGCTGAGGCATATGGCACACGTGTCATACTCTCTATCTCCTCATCAGTCTTCGGACACATAGACTTAGATAGAGTGACCCCGTGGCACATAGGTAGGTGTCCCCTCTTGGATTCTTCCATAGAGAACCTCTTAAGTATGATATCGATGTAGGTAGCTTGGGTGAGTTCGAGCATCCGTTTAGATCTATCCCGATAGATCTGTATTCCAAGAATATAGGACGCTTCACCCATGTCCTTCATCGAAAATCTACTAGACAATCATACTTTAGTTGACTGCAGCATTCCTACATCATTCCCAATGAGTAGAATGTCATCAACATAAAGTACGAGGAATGTCACAGCGCTTTTAACTATCTTCTTGTATACACATGGCTCCTCGGGATTCTTGATGAAACCGAATTCCTTAATTGTTTCATCGAATCTCAGGTTCCAACTTCGCGATGCTTGTTTGAGACCGTAGATCGATCTCTGAAGCTTGCATACCTTATGCTCGCTTCCAACAGATGTGAAACCCTCAGGCTGCGTCATATAGATCTCTTCCTTAATGTTTCCATTAAGAAACGCAGTTTTATTGCTTCAAGCCATAAATTAGAATCTGCATCGGAAATTGCCTCCTTGAAAGTTCTTGGATCAGATCCAACAACTTGATCACTTTGATCATCTTCAAGGGAAAACCATATCTCTCAGGAGCCCTAGGGACCCTTTCGGATCTCCTAGGTGCGACCATTTCTGGTATTGGCTCTGGAGGTGCGGGAGACTCACCTGGTACTTCGATTGGATCTCGAACCTCTTCGAGTTCTACTATTTTGCCTTTTCTATCAAGTAGAAATTCCTTTCCATAAAGGTGGCATTCGTAGAAACAAACACTTTTGTTTCGCTGGGATAGTAGAAGTAGTATCCAATGGAATTCTTCGGATACCCAATGAAGTAGCATAAGATGGATCTCGTATCCAGTTTATCTCCCACTGTCTGCTTCACGTAAGCAGGACATCCCCAAATCCTCATGTATGAGTACTTGGGTGGTTTGCCCATCCATATCTCATATGGAGTCTTATCCACTGCCTTGGTGTGGACATTGTTCAACAACATTACCGCCGTTTCGAGCGCATAGCCCCAAAACGAGGTAGAAGTTCAGTGAAGCTCATCATAGATCGAACCATGTCCAACAAGGTCCGATTACGACGCTCCGCTACACCATTGAGCTGTGGTGTGGCCGGAGGGGTCCACTGTGCGAGAATCCCATTCTCTTTCAGATAGTCTTGAAATTCAGCACTCAAGTATTCACCACCTCGATCGGATCGAAGTGCTTTAATACTTTTCTCTAATTGATTTTCTACTTCAGCCTTGAATTCTTTGAACCTTTCAAAAGATTCAGACTTGTGCTTCATTAAGTACAAGTACCCATACCTAGAGTAATCATCGGTAAAGGTGATGAAGTATGTGTGACTGTATTTAGTACCAATACTAAACGGGCCGCACACATCAGTATGGATCAAATCCAATAGGCCTTGAGCACGCTCACCCTTGCCCTTGAAGGGTTGCTTAGTCATCTTTCCCTTAAGACAAGACTCACAAGTCGGTAGGGAGTTAATGTCTGACAGATCAAACATGTCACTCCTAACTAACTTGTTCATCCTACTTAGAGAAATATGACCTAGCCTAGTGTGCCAAAGTTGTGCTGGGTTCAAGTTATCGTGTTTCCGTTTAATCGTTGTTGTATGTGCTTCGACATCGTGAGTTGGAACGTCCTTTAATTTTAAGGTGTATAAATCGTTTTTGCGTTCCCCAATTCCAAAAAAAATTCATTCTTGTCAATATTGCAAATCGAATTAGCAAACATACAAAAATATCCATCACTATCAAGCATAGAAACAGAAATAATGTTCTTTATTAATTCGGGAACAAATAAAACGTTTCTCAATAAAAACTTAAAATC
>KV006399.1:193832-208510 GCA_001598015.1 Dorcoceras hygrometricum
TTTAAATACCCTTTAGTTTATCGAATAAACATTTGTCTTGATATTAGTTTTAAATCATATTTAAAACGAGGGATTTTATTTTTGAAAATTTGGTCTCATGCATTTATTTTAAATCAAATTTAAAAACATGCAACATGCGGATTCAACTAATTATATATCAATACAAATAAACATTGGGATGATCGATCGCGAGAGCTATGCGGTCCGTGGTTGCCAGTCACGGACCTGGGTCCAATCCTAGGGGTGATGCAATATGCAATGCAATCCTATTACAATGCTTCCGGTTTACAGATCTTCGGTCTTCAATATTCTTGATCGTCATTGTCCACCGTCTTTGGATGTCCTCCCACTAAATCTAGTAATTTTACATTTAAATTTACCATGACATACAAGGGATACATTTATCAAGGGGTGGGAACGGGCCACAAACAGGCCCACTTTAAATGATAATCAAAATATTTACAAACCGAATCACAAAAACCTATCGCATACACCTAACAAATTGGGCACGGCTCTCGATCATCCCAATCATGCAGATAATCTAATTAACATGCATAAATTAAATAATCTAATTATTTATCGCAAAATCATATTTTAATCATAAAATCGCATTTTATAATAAAATCGTATTTTGTCGATAAAATCAAATTTTAATCAACAAAATCATATTTCATTATAAAATCATATTTTACAATTAAGTGAGTCGACAAACGAGTCAAAGTGAGACGCCTATCATGTAGAGTCTCAATGACGTTTCGAGTCGTGAGGACTAATCAGTACAACCAAGACCTCGGACTTATCCACTCGACAAATGGTAACCACTTGGAAAGTCCGAACGAGGGCAGTTCGATAGATCACCAGGTCACTATCTATCTGCATGCTCAGAACATCACAATTTTCCCTACCAATGAAACATGGTACTTCGCATCGCAGATACTAGTCTCAAGCTCGGGCGGCCTTATCCTCATTTTGATGGCCCAATCGACTAGGAACTAATTCTGTGACGCCCGAACCCAACGGGGCCACGAGAATTGGGGTAAACAAAAATTTTCGAATAAAATAAGGACTAAAAGATAATTCGCTATAGGCTGTATTTCCTATAACTTGGAAAGAACAGAATAAACGACAAGTTCAAAGATCAGCAGGTACTTAAGTTCGCGCGCTACTGCTAAACCATTTGCGGAAAACAGGGTATTTCATATAACTTTGCAATTGCAGTTTACAACAGCTGTTATTCTATGTAAATATACAACCATTGCTACTGATTTAATATAGTACAACCTAATCAAAACAATACAACTTAGACACGGAAAAACGTAGGCCTTGGATAAACACAACGTCACCCATCTGCTGATTTCAAGTTTCACCTGCTGTTCCTCCATCAGTTGTCGTACCTGCACCATTTTAAAAGCTAGTGAGCCTAAAGGCTCAACAAGTAAAATCTGAGTAATAACAATTTCAAAAAATACAGGCAGACATCTGTGCAATTCATATGTTAAGGAACTTCAATATACAATGTCATTTTCGTAAGCATTTCAATGGCGGAAACAGGGGAAGATAGCTCAGCTTCTCATTTCTTTCAATTTCATTTTCAGTTGATCATGGCATATAAGTTCTATGTGGTCCAATTTGCACTTTGATCAAAATGACTCCCGATATCAGTTTTAGCATATAGCTCATATGAAAGGGCAGTCGACATCTTCGACAACTGCTCACCCTTCTCCTTGGTGACCGTAACTATCTATGCCAATATCTAAAACATCTTTTGTTCCTTAACAAGCTTTTCTTTAAACATTTCCGTAAATCATCGGGCCCAAATTCGAAATTTTTAGCCCATATTTTGAATGCTTCCATGTAATTAAGATTAAATGAGTATTTAGTCTGTGATTAGCACACCGGTCTGACATTTTTGGTATCAGAGCTTAAACTGGGATAAGCTCGATTTCTTCTCCATCACACTCGAGTCTAGGAACAGAGTTTGAGTTTTGATTTTGATTGACTCTGTGATTTTGATTATCTGCCTCTATGATTATTTGATTTGTTGCATACCTTTGGGATTTTGGTAGATTCCGCTGAGGAGAGGTAGGAGTAGAATCACTAGGCATACTGATGAGGAGTCTAGAGCTCGGGGTAGTGATGAGGATATTGAGCAGCAGAGTATACCCTTTGTCGTCGCGTTAGACAGATGGAGGTAGAGGATGTGACTAGACAGATTGGCGAGATGGAGCAAGTGATGGCTAGGTTCCAGAGGATGAATCCCCCGAGTTACTGGTGCCGAGGTGTTGATGGCTGAAGGCTGGTTAGAGGGTAGAGGATGTGACTAGACAGATTGGCGAGATGGAGCAAGTGATGGCTAGGTTCCAGAGGATGAATCCCCCGACGTTTACTGGTGCCGAGGGTGGTTTGATGGCTGAAGGCTGGTTAGAGCATATGGAAGAATTGTTTGAAGCGGTGGAGTACTCTCAAGAGAGAAGACTGAAGCTAGCGGTTTTGCAGTTGAGGGATAATGCTCAACGTTTGTGGAAGGGTACTTCCTGAGTCATGAGAGAGAGTGGGACTTTGATTTATTGGGAGAGCTTCTGTGCAGCCTTTCGACAGGAGTATACCCCTGAGTCCTACTACAACAACCGAGAGCGGGAGTTCGATAATCTGAAGCAAGGGAACTTGAGAGTAGCCGCGATAAGCCCCCGGTAGTCAAATCTGATGCTCAGTGAGATTTTAAAGAAAAACGAGTTTCAAAATATAGTGAACCCTGATGATGTTCAAATCTGATTTCAACCAGATATGATTTTAAAAGAAGAAAAGTTTAGTTTTTAAAGGATTTTTTATGGCGTAGATAACAAAAGGTCATAAAGGAAGGGTGAGGATCTATCAAGATTGTTGCCCCTTCATAAAGGAATGGTGAGCAGTCGTCGAGCGTGTTGGTTGCCCCTTCATATGGGGCTTCATGCCATAAAGACTGAATTCAGAAGTAACTTGATCAAGTGCCAAAGGACCTAAAGATAAGGAATGGTGAGCAGTCGTCGAGCGTGTTGGTTGCCCCTTCATATGGGGCTTCATGACCATAAAGACTGAATTCAGAAGTAACTTGATCAAGTGCCAAAGGACCTAAAGAGAGCTTCTAAGCCATAAATCACAAGAAAATAATGATGATATCTGGGTTATGTCCCGAATCTGTTTTATGAAAGATGTTGAATTTTAAATGCCTTCCTTTAAACAAAGTTATGTCAAGATATGAGATGTTTGCCTGCATTAAGTGAATTTGTTATCCTCAGATTTAACTTGCTGAGCCCCTAGGCTCATTAGCTTTTAAATGGTGCAGGTGAGACAGATTTGGGGCCGACGGACGGCGGGAGCTGAACCAGCTGTGGTGATTGTGTTTATCAGTGGCCGATGTTTTTCGCGCAGCTGATGTTATTTTTGATCTTTTGACAAATCTGTATTAGATCCATTACAAAAATGATTGAATTCATATAGAATTTCAGATGTTGTAATATCGCACTTTGCATTTTATATATCAACTTGTAGCTCAGATCTGTTTCCGCTATGTATTATTTGGCGCCAAGTGTGTTTGTGTCTCAAATTTTCTTTTGTGTTGTGAGAAATACAGCTTACAATATTTAATTTCATCCCTTCTTTTCCTCTTTTATTTCTGTTTATTCAAATCCGTTGACACCCATGGGCGTGGGCGTCACATGATCTGTCCGTGCAGTCTAAGTTCTAGGAGCAGCCTGCGGTCAGGAGAAAATGCAAACTTTTGACTTATTTTCAGAATATTTTTTTGAACAGTTGAGTTTTAAACCTTTTTCTGAGCTCCTACGTAATTTTAAAGAATGAGAATGTCTTTTTTGAAAACTAAGTGTTGAGAACAAAGAGTTTAAGCATGAGGAAATTATTTTTGAAAGATGGGACTTCATTGTGGTTGACATGCGGTATGGGAAACGAAAGACGTCTCGTTTAGCCATATCAAAACATGCGGTATGGGAATCGAGAGACGTTTCGTTTATCCATATCAACTAAGAGGTATGGGGTCGGGAGACGTTTCGGGAGCCTTACCAAACCTTACATGTATAGAAACCAGATAAGAACTGGGGAGCTATACCAAATTTAGTGCCACGGTACCTATTAGCTTGATCAAGCGAACTATGTTATTAAGAGACCACAGTCAGGAAACAGATTTCACAAGAACTTGATTTCATGTACGATCTGAATTTCTATGCATGAGATGCGTAAATTGTCTAAAGCTGTTATGAGTTTCCTACGTATTTCAGTTCAGAAATTTACTTTACAAATATTTTATGCATGTGCTTGTATTATGTATTAAATGCTACTTCCCAGTTTTGTAATTGTTGTGCCCCTAGACTTACTACATTTAGCTGGTGCAAATGACGTCGAGGCAGAAGCTGAGGGGTAGGATTCCTGAGTTGGCAGCGGACAGTTGGCGCACACCCAGTGACCAAGCGTGTCTGCAGTGTCTAGATATAGTTTTGGCTTTTGAGTTACGATCTCGGTTTTCAGCTCTGATAGAAAATGCTCTATTTTATTTAGGTCATGTTCAGGTTTTCGAAAATACTCAGTTTGATTGTTGTGGGTTGGATACAGTTTCAAACGATTTCAGTTTATGTGATTCATTGTTTTTCCCCAAAGCTATTTACTTCAAACATGTTCACTGTTCCGCGATCTTATGCATTGAGTTTGCTCGAAGATGTCAGATTTTAAGAAACTTGTGTTTTCAGCTTTTCAGTTACTGTTTCAAACAAAATTCCGCAATAAATTTATTAGAAAATTATTTAAGTGAGATGAGGGAGTTTCAAGGTGGTATCAGAGCAGCGTTCTTGGTTTGGGTTGTGCCTACAGCTAACTGCAATATGCTCAGGGATTCACGCCTCAAAGTCTGTTAGTTTTGACGTTTAAACTGCTCTAGTTGCTAATTTTATATTCTATGATTTGTTGTTCTATGATAATTTGAGATAGTATATTTTAAATATGAGACCTGTATATAGGTATATATTGTGAGACCTGGATTTTATGGAAGATTAATGTTAGAATAATCGGTTTTAGAAATTCTGGAAGTTTTCGTATTTTTGGTATTTTGTGGTGAAAGCTGGTTATATGGTGAAAGCTGGTCGGTAGTGAAAACCAGTCGCAATGCGTATTTGTATCGAGGGAAGTCAATACGCCGTCGTTTTGCGTTGAGTAACCAGTCATTGGCAAAGTCTGCCAGCAGCAACTCTTACGTGGATTTCAGCAGAGAGCGCTAAGGAACTTCAAAACGGCGACGTTTTGTGAGGTATCTGCTGGGAGATATCTGTTGGCAGCAAGTTCCTGTAGCGGGCATAAAACGCTGTCATTTGGATTAGTGAAGGCGACGTCGTTTTGGTTAGTGCTAGGGAACCAGTCTTTGCATTTGTGTAGTTCAACAGATTTGCTGACGTGGTTAAGCGACGCCGTTTAGATTAGTTGAAACGCTGCGTTTTGATGTCGCGTCTGGTACCAGCTGCAAAGATATGTTGCGTTGAGTGAGGAATCCAGTCGCTGGTTTTGGGTGACCAGCTGATGGAAGATACGATGACGTAAGCTGTGCGACGTCGTTTTGTTAAGTCTATGCGACACTGTTTTGCTAGCGTTGTTTAAGAGATTCAGCAGCTGGTTTGCTTTGCATCTGCTGGTAGTATTTTCAGCTAGTGTCGACTGGTTTGTCGGTGGGAATTGTTATCAGCAGTTGAGATGTGTATATATAGGAAGACTTGGTCTTCGATTGGTTTATTGGATTCCCATACTTAGTAAATTTTCTCCCGATTGTCGACCTCTGTTCTTCGAACCCTATTACTGTTCACATTGAGTTTCTCCGGCGAATTCCCGTCATTTCCGGCCACCTTTTGGTACGTTCGAAGTAGCTTTGGACTCCTCTCGAGAAGATCTTCCATTTTATACCACTTTTGGAGGCTGTAGTTGGCTAGTTGAGGAACACGAAGTTGATGCCCGTTCGTATTTTGAGTAGCTCAGGTAGAACTTCATTCCTTGGTGATGAGATCTTGTTCCTAGCCTAGAATTAAGCTTCCTCTTAGTTGTATTGGTAGAAATTGCGTTGGTTGAGCGTAGCTCCCAGCCGTGAGCTTCTATTAGTATCCCTGAGAATTATGCTTCGTGGTTTAGCAGGTTTTCAACCAGATTTCTAAGGATACCTTTGTGGAAATTGTTGCACAGTATTGAGATACGTATTTGAGCTTGATTTAGCTTGGAATTGGCATGAGATTTAATGTGAGATTGCTGGGATTGTTTCGGTGGATATGAATGCTGTGTGGTAGCTGTTGCATTGTGTTATGCTAGTTGCTCTCGATTGTTTGCATACACGCATTTATTCACTTGCATCTCAGATCCCTTGTATTGTATCTCGGCCGTTTGTTCCTTGTGTATTGTGCTGTTTTTTTCTTACCAGGATGCGAGGGCGAGCGGAGATACCGCACTCTCATCTCCTTCTGGGATCTGTTAGCCACCATGCACCGAGTGGTTAACTACCACAGTTCATGGGCGAGGCAACGGCAGGTTGAGTTGTTTGATGCATCTAGTATTTGGGTGTAGTATCAAGGCGAGTGGCTCATTACCACACTTTGAACACACCCCGTGGCCACTGATTCGTTGCAGATCTTTTGGAGCTATGTTTGAGTTCCTTGGCTCCCTTGTTTGTTGTAGCCTTCATCTGTTATCCGGTGTCTCATGCATAGCATCTGCATTTTATCTTATGCATTTCCTTTAGCTGTTTCATTTGCTCTCCGTACTGGGGTTTGACCCCATGTCCCTCTGGGGCTTGGTTGTTTTCCTTGTTGTGTTGTTTTTCAGGGAACCCAGGTTTTACAGCTGGTCGTGGCTTTAACCCAGCTGGAGGTGCCCCAGGAGGTGGTTAGAGTATCCCAGTAGCGTATATCATATTAATATGTATCAGTACAGTTATCCAGGGGGATGCCCTGTGCTTCGTTGTTGTATCCAGTTGTTGGAGTCTGATACATGTTGTTGTTGTTGTTTTTATGCTATACTGTTGTTGTTGGCTGGTAGCCCACGTTCCGATTGTTTTTATAAACTGGGATATATTTTCAGTATCGCACTATTTTAAATTATATTGTTTTAAACCGTCAGGCCAAAAGAGAAAATTTTACCCGCTTTTTAGTAGCTTCCGCATGTGTTTGTATGTTTTATCTCTGTTGTGAGCACGAGGCCTAACATTTTTGGTATCAGAGCTTAAGCTGGGATAAGCTCAATTTCTTTGATCACACTTGAGTCTAGGCACAGTGTCGTGTGTTGTATGTGCTTGATCTATGTTATTACGTGCTGCATATTTGTGTTATGTGCTATCTATGCTGTATTTGTTTTGTGTTTCTTATCCTGTTGAGTGTACTCGTAGATGCCGCCTAGACGTCGTGGTAGAGGTAGGGGGCAGTTTGAGGAATCGGCAGTATATAACGAGGATCAACGTAGTGCGCGTAGTCGTAGTCGTGTTGGACACGGCGAGGAGGAGGAATTTAAGGTTGCGGCGCCTCCTGTGGAGAGGATGGATGTCGTGATAGCACGGTTTCAGCGGATGAACCCTCCGATCTTTAATGTTGATGATTCCAGTGAGGATGCAGACTCGTGTCTCCGGAACATCATTGGCCTTTTCGATCGGGTGCAGTATGATGATGATCTTCTGCTGAGTTTGGTGACCCTCTTGCTTAGGAAGGCGGCAGAGCGCTGGTGGCGAGGCGCTTCGAGTACCTTGTTGTAGACCGGTGTTGGGATCTCTTGGGGCAGTTTTTGCGAGACCTTCCGGCATGAGTAGGTACCCGAGTCTTATGTGAACGCCGGGGAGTGGGAGTTCGACCATCTGGAGCAGGGCTCTATGATGGTGAGGGAGTATGCGCGTACGTTCTCTTCTTTGTTGGCATACGTTCCCCATGTTTCTTGCCGGGAGAGGGCCAAGCGGACTAGATTTATTGAGGGCTTGAATGAAGAGTTGTATTAGATGGTGCTGACCAGCAAACCCAAGACGTATGCTGAGGCAGTGGATAGTGCCATCGACATTCAGGAGGGTTTGCGTAGCCGTCGTGCTCGTAGGCAGCAGGTGGCTCAGGGTGGTCGCCCTGCTATTCAGGGAGCGCAGTCTTCACAGTCCTCCCAGTCAGCCTATCAGCCCCAGCAGTATCAGCAGTAGCCACAGGTGGCGCAGCAGTCTGGCCGTCAGAGGTTCCGACCCCGCGGTCAGCAATTCAAGAAGAAGTCGGGTTCTGGCTCTTCTGGTTCGGGCAGCTCGAGTAGCAGTGGTTCTCGGGCAGAGTTCTGTGGTCACTATGGTGGCAAGCATCCGTCTACGTAGTGTGTTGGTTTGCAGGGTTCCTGCAACATTTGTGGTCAGTACGGGCATTTTGCTAGAGTGTGTCCGTCAGCTGGATCACACCAGACCGCGGCCCAGCCTCAGGGTCGTGGAGGTCAGTCTAGGGGTCGTTCCCCTCAGTTTCAGCAGCCCCGGTTGGGTGAGACTCAGTTTAGGCCATTTCAGCAGCCTGGTCCATCGCGGTTTGGGCAGTAGTCTCAGCGTTTCTTCTCTGGACCTCAGCATGCTCAGGTCAACGCCATCACGAGGTAGCAGGCGGAGGAGACGCCAAGTTGGGTGATCGCAGGTACTTGTCTCGTTTTTGATTTTCCTGCACGTGTGTTGTTTGACACCGGTGCGTCGCATTCATTCATTTCTGATTCTTTTGTTGTTGAGCATGGTCAGTGTACCATTCCTTTGCGCGATGCTATTTCTATTTCTACCCCTGGCGGTGTGAGCTTGTTCTCCTAGGAGGTTTTGTTAGATGGCGTGGTGCGGTTTGGTGAGCATGTGTTGTTAGTGAACTTGATCCGTTTGATGTTGTGGGATTTCGATTGTAATGTTGGTATGGACGCGTTGTCCAAGTATAGGGCCTCTGTGGACTGTTTCCATAGGATTGTGCGCTTTAGGCCTATGTCTGGCGAGAAGTGGGACTTCTATGGCCAGGATTCTCGTTCGAAGATCCCGTTAGTCTCAGCTATGGAGATGTTTAGTTTGTTTCCTTAGGGAATGCTGGCTTCTTGATCTACGCTTTGTACGCGTCTTCTTCTTCTCGTGTTCAGCTCAGTGACGTTCCCGTGGTACGGCATTTTCACGATGTGTTTCCGGAGGAGATTCCTGGTTTTCCTCCGAGGCGGGAGATTGACTTCAGCATCGAGTTGGTGCCTAGCACAGCTCCGATTTCTCGTGCCCAGTATCGTCTGGAGCTTGCGGAGTTGAGAGAGCTCAAGGTGCAGTTGGACGATTTGCTGGAGAAAGGTTTTATCCGACCTAGTATGTCGCCGTGGGGAGCGCCAATCTTGTTTGTAAAGAAGAAGGATGGCTCACTGCGGATGTGCATTGATTTCCGCCAGTTGAACAAAGCGACAGTCAAGAAAAAGTACCCGTTGCCGAGAATCGATGATCTGTTTGATCAACTACAAGGTTATGCGGTGTACTCGAAGATTGATCTTCGTTCAGGGTATCATCAGCTGAGAGTGAGAGATCAAGATGTCACGAAGACTGCTTTTCGTACCCGATATGGGCATTTCGAGTTTCTGGTGATGCCGTTTGGTTTGACCAACGCGCCTACAGTCTTCATGGATCTGATGAACCGAGTTTTTATAGAGTTCATTGATCAGTTTGTGATTGTTTTTATTGACAAAAGCTTGGTGTACTCAAAGACTCCTTTGTAGCATAAGGAGCATTTGCGGATTGTCCTTCAAACGCTGATAGATCAGCAGTTGTATGCCAAATTCTCCAAGTGTGAGTTTGGTTGGATCGCGTCGTATTCTTGGGACATGTGATTTCAGCCGAGGGGATTTCGGTGTATCCCAGTAAGGTCGATGTTGTTCTGAACTGGGAGCGTCCCAGGAATGTTTCCGAGATTTGCAGTTTCTTGGGTCTGTCTTGCTATTATCGTCGTTTTATTGAAGGATTTTCTAGCATATCAAAGCCGATGACTCAACTGACGCAGAAGGACAAGAGGTTTGTGTGGACTGAGCAGTGCGAGAATGCCTTTCAACTGCTCAAGGAAAAGTTGACCACTGCACCTCTGTTAGCTTTGCCGTCCGGTTCAGGTGGTTTCGTTGTTTGTTCTGACGCTTCGCTCAATGGATTGGGTTGTGTGTTGATGCAAAATGGTCGAGTCATTGCGTATGCCTCGAGGAAGTTGAAACCGCACGAGCCTCGTTATCCAGTTCATGAGTTGGAGCTAGCGGCCGTTGTTTTTGCGTTGAAGATCTGGCGTCACTACCTGTATGGCGAGCAATTTGTGGTGTACTCGGAACACAATAGTTTGCAGTATCTGTTTTCGCAGACTGACTTGAACATGAGACAACATTGTTGTATGGAGCTGCTAAAGGACTTTGATTGCGAAATCAAGTACCAGCCTGGGAAGTCGAACGTAGTGGCCGATGCTTTGAGCAGGAAGGCTAGTGAGATGCTTGCATAGTTTTACATCTCTAAGGATCAAGAGCATCTTAACACACCGTGTGAAACCCTGAAAATTCAACTACAAAAAAAATAAAAAAATTTTCCTGTTGGTCGAAAATCAGCAGGTCGTCGAAATTCAGCAGTTGATGGCGCGAGAGTGAAACGCCGCCATTTCATACATCAGCAGATGCGCGAGTTTAGAGTGACCATCTGCTGGTTTGGGAAAACATTCGAAGAAGTGGAGCGACGTCGTTTCGTTAAGTTGAAACGCTGCGTTTTGGAACCAGCAGCGAGGGGATTGTGAGTAATGCGTTGCGACTGGAGAACCAGCAGGTAGAAGCGATGCTGACGTAACCCTTACGATGTCGTTTGGATTAGTTAAATCCAGAAGATGGTACTTGAAGTTTAGCGATAGCAAGACGATGTCGTTTGAATAAGTCGATACGACAGCGTTTCGCCTTCACGCTAAAGATTCAGCAGATGACTTGTGCGATGACTAAAACCAGCAGATAGCTACAGGTATCTTGAATCAGCTGTTGCAAGAGTCTAGCAGGTACATTACTTGAAGATAACCAGCAGGTACTTTTCAGTGATGTCAAAACTGTGTCGCTTGAATAAGTTGACACGACAACGTTTTGACTTAACGCTTAGGATCAGTCGTTGAGTTTTAAAAGAAACCAGCTGTGACCAACAACGAATTCAGCAGTTGGACTTTTAGCAAGGCAAATCCAGCAGCTGACTACTTAGCGACGCAATTTCAGCAGCAACACAAAATTCAGCAGCAACGCAACGCGAAATTCAGCAGCGACGCAGGCTTCATCTCCTCCACGAAAAAGTTAGAATTCCTCGACGCGAAGCAAGATCGTTGTACAGAAATCTTCACCATGGAAAGTCGAAGAGGTTTCTCACGCGTACAAGGCAGACGTCACGCTGTAACGGCCGATTTAGAGGATTAATGGTCGAATTACTCACCCAAATCAATGCCTACGTTGATGATTTCATAATAGTCGACGTAAATAGGAATTAAGGGCGCTTAAATGGCGGACGATTGATTCACCCCTCGTCGCCTATAAATACAGACAGAACCTCAGGGTTTTCCACGCCATTCGAAATTCCTCAGTTAGAAAAGTAGCAAGCTCACGCTGAAAAACCTGTGTTCGTAGTCGAATTTCTGCACAGATTTAAAGCTAGCGCCGTGCTCCAAATTGTTACTGTCAGATTTCACTCCAGCTTCGTACGAAATTTCCAGACTCCGTGCATCAGAGTTCTTGCAAAGGTCGAGTATTCCTGTGCGTTGGAACCATCCAGATTTCACCTAGCCGACCACTGTCTACTCAAATTTAGACTCAATTGGTAAGTGGGCTTTTGCTAAGTAATACATTCGTTTGATATACATATATATTTTCTTTACTTCGAAGTTTCGGTTTTGAACTACTATTCGAGCACTTGTTTCATGTCAGATATCTGTTTCGTTCAAGTCCTGTCTTGCACTGATATCTCTGTCATTATATGGGTCTACGGGATATTCCGCACTCTGGGTTACTTGGTGTAACCACATGGCCTCGACCCCTTAGAGGAAGAAAAATTAGGGACTGATCAGTAAACCATAGACACTAAGTTATTATCAGTGCCATTCTGTCATGTTCTGTCATGCTCTGTTATACTCTGTTATGCTCCGTCATGCTCTGTTATGCTCCGTTATGCTCTGTTATGCTCTATTCCGAATTTTGTTAATTATGTATATATATTTGTTGTTTGCTCGAATGGTATCCCCCATTTGCTGAGTGTTTCCCCAAACACTCACCCCTTACTTCTCCACCCAGATAAGAATGAAGAGCAGGTAGAAGAAGAAGAGCAAGAACAATTTTGGGGCTGGTGAAGATTCAGATTTCTGTTTAATTATGTATTTTTCGCTTCCGCATTACGTTATTCAAATTTTATTTTCAGATGTAAAAACGATTATATTTGGATTATTACTAGACTGGTTTGAGCTATGCTATGATGGCTTAATGTTTTACAATTTTCATAATTGTTTAATATTGCCGATGTCATGAGTCTCGGTCTCGGGCCGTGACATTTTAGTGGTATCAGAGCTCACCAGGTACATAATCCAGCGGGGAAACCAAATCTGAAATTTTCAATATTGAGGAAGAATTTCGGATTTTGGCGGCAGACCAGTGTTGCCCTCCGAATACATATTTTTTTTACCTTTTTGAAAATACACTAACCTTTTGTACAGGACTCCAACTTCAGTTTTGAAATCCCTATGGTTAGTATCTTCTGTTTATGGTTTAACCTCACGACTTTATATTTTTGGACGTATCCTCGATTTTAGGAAATGGCCCCTTCTGTCCCCCGTACTCGTGCTGCGGCTGCCCTCCACATGAAACAAAGTGCCCTCGATAACCAAGGCCGCACAATTAGGCGCCTTAGAGCCCAGTTAGCCACTGAGAGACGAGGATTAGCCACCACGAGGAAGGAACTTGAAGAAACCCAAGTAGCCTTAGAAGCCTCACATAAGGTCATCGCCGGACTGACTGAGATAGGCCTTATCATGTCCAAGAAAATTGAAAGAATGAAGGTTAAGAAACAACAAGTTAGAGCAAACCATGTGGAGTGCCATCAGAAGTTCCAGGCTCGTATCCACGAAGCCGAAGACTCGATGCAAGCTCAACACTTGCTCATCGAGGCCCTAGTGGATGAGAAGGACAGCCTACTTCAAACCATCCACGGTATCCAAGAAGCCAACAATTCCCCTGCCCCATTTGATGGTGATTGGGAGGAAGAACCGGAAGAAGAACCGGAAGAGGAAGAGATTGAGGATGTTCCTCTGGGCGAGGGAGAGATAGATGATGAATAGGATATATTTTAGCTTTGTATTCAATTCATATTTCTATTCGAATAAATTGCTTAGCCTTCAAGATATCTTATTCCCGACCTTTCACCGTTATATATCGTCATTCTTAATAAAGACTCCCTATGGCAGAATATGGCAGGCGACCGACGAAGCGATAGGAACAATGGAGGCGAAGGACCCTCACACAACGGAACAGGTCTTAGCAGAGAAGACCTAATGGCAATAGTTACAATGGTTGCCACAACGCTTCAAGGGTTGATTGGTCCCAACCACAACCAAGCTCCACCTCCTCCCCCTCCAACCCGTGGGACGAAGTTCTATTACGAGTCCCTACGTAAGAACAAAGCCCCCACCTTTGATGGAAGCCACGA
The DNA here is from genome assembly GCA_001598015.1 of Dorcoceras hygrometricum. Classification (NCBI taxonomy): domain Eukaryota; kingdom Viridiplantae; phylum Streptophyta; class Magnoliopsida; order Lamiales; family Gesneriaceae; genus Dorcoceras; species Dorcoceras hygrometricum. The sequence continues at coordinate 207,538 of KV006399.1, forward strand.
CCCCGAAGTTGCTCAAACCTGGATGAAGAACATCGAGACGCAGTTTCGACTCCTGGAAGTCCCAAAAGCAGTCAAAGTGGATGTGGTAACACCACTCCTCGACAGTAAAGCTGGGAAATGGTGGGAAGCTGTTGAGCCCACCATGACTGCCAATGGACAAGCTATGACGTGGCAGAGGTTTCGAGAAGCATTCTTGAAACAGTACTTTCCCATTGAAGTACGAATGCAGAGGCTCAGCGAGTTTGAGACCTTCACTCAGACCGCAGACATGTCGGTTGTAGAGTATACCTCCAAGTTTAATTCGTTGGGCACCTATGTCCCAACGATTATGGCGGATAACACTATAAAAATGCACCGATACAAGAAGGGTCTGAACAGCGGAATCCAGTCAGCCCTTGCGGTCTACCAAGCCACGAGTCTCGAAGACTTAATGGGTGCGGCAATCCGGGCAGAGACGGACATAAAGAGGCGGGAAGCTGACAATAAAAACAAACGCCCCCTCAATGTTCAGACTTCTCACGGTGGGCCTAAGAGCAAGCGGCCCAACTTCAACAACCGTGAAGGGTCTGCACAGCGGAACCCAGTCAGCCCTTGCGGTCTACCAAGCCACGAGTCTCGAAGACTTAATGGGTGCGGCAATCCGGGCAGAGACGGACATAAAGAGGCGGGAAGCTGACAATAAAAACAAACGCCCCCTCAATGTTCAGACTTCTCACGGTGGGCCTAAGAGCAAGCGGCCCAACTTCAACAACCGTGGCTCGGCACCTGCACCGAGTAGCCAGACGTTACCAATCTGCTCATCCTGTGGCTATCGGCATAGTGGAGACTGCCGCAAGCAGAGCGGTGCATGCTTCAAGTGTGGAAAGTTGGACCACCGGATTGCGAATTGTCCGGAGAACCAAAGTCCAAAGGTTGGATCAAGCAATACAGCTCCGAACAAGCCGAATCCCCGAGAGGACAAGCCCAACGCTCG
>KV006399.1:210149-253106 GCA_001598015.1 Dorcoceras hygrometricum
GCGGATAACACTATAAAAATGCACCGATACAAGAAGGGTCTGAACAGCGGAATCCAGTCAGCCCTTGCGGTCTACCAAGCCACGAGTCTCGAAGACTTAATGGGTGCGGCAATCCGGGCAGAGACGGACATAAAGAGGCGGGGAGCGCGGATAACACTATAAAAATGCACCGATACAAGAAGGGTCTGAACAGCGGAATCCAGTCAGCCCTTGCGGTCTACCAAGCCACGAGTCTCGAAGACTTAATGGGTGCGGCAATCCGGGCAGAGACGGACATAAAGAGGCGGGAAGCTGACAATAAAAACAAACGCCCCCTCAATGTTCAGACTTCTCACGGTGGGCCTAAGAGCAAGCGGCCCAACTTCAACAACCGTGGCTCGGCACCTACACCGAGTAGCCAGACGTTACCAACCTGCTCCTCTTGTGGCTATCGGCATAGCGGAGACTGCCGCAAGCAAAGCGGTGCATGCTTCAAGTGTGGAAGTTGGACCACCGGATTGCGAATTGTCCGGAGAACCAAAGTCCAAAGGTTGGATCAAGCAATGCAGCTCCGAACAAGCCAAAGCCCCGAGAGGACAAGCCCAACGCTCGAGTGTTCGCAATGACACAGGAGCAAGCTGAAGACGCCAGTGACGTGGTGACAGGTACCATTTTCATCAAAAAGCTGCCTGCTTATGTGTTGTTTGATTGTGGTGCTACGCATTCGTTCGTGTCTAAGAGATTTGCTAAGAAGTTAGGGTTAGAGCCTGAAATTCTAACTGAACCCTATAGAGTAGCAACTCCTACCAATACTACCATCGAAACACACAAACTCCATCGAAACTGCGAGTTATCGATCAGCGGTAGTCCATTCCTTGCAAACTTGATACAACTCAACATGGTCGAGTTCGATGCCATCTTAGGAATGGATTGGCTATCTAAGCACCATGCACTAGTAGATTGCCGAGGTAAGAGCGTGAAGCTCCAAATCCTTGATCGAGAAGAGTTGGTATATCATGACAAGAACAAGGAGCAAAAGTCCCTACTTTCTGCGGCCCAGGCATGGACAGCCATGAAGACCGGAGCAGAAGTTTTCTTGGAAATGATCCAACAAATAAAAGAAGGAGACGAGCTCAAGATAGAAGACATCCCAGTGGTGCAAGAGTTTGCAGATGTATTTCCATATGACTTACCTGGAAAAGTGCCTGATCCAGAAATTGAGTTCGAGATCAACCTAGTGCCAGGGTCGGCCCCAATATCCAAGGCACCCTATCGAATGGCACCTGCAGAACTCAAGGAGCTCAAGGATCAACTACAGGAACTACTGGACAAAAAGCAGATCCGACCCAGTGTGTCACCTTGGGGAGCTCCAGTTTTATTCGTCAAGAAGAAGGATGGAACTATGAGATTGTGTATCGACTACAGAGAGTTGAATAAGATCACAATCAAGAACAAGTATCCCCTTCCGAGAATTGACGATCTTTTTGATCAACTCAAGGGAGCTACAACCTTCTCCAAGCTGGATACGGACGACTATGTGTGCCCGACGTCGATAAACTCCGTCAAGAAGTGATGTCTGAAGCACATAAGTCCAAATTCTCAATCCACCCGGGAAGTACAAAAATGTATAGAGATTTGAAGGAACACTTTTGGTGGAATGGGATGAAAAGAGATGTTGCTGACTTTGTTGCAAGATGCCACGTGTGCCAACAAGTCAAGGCCTAACATCAAAGACCTGGAGGATTGTTACAACCACTAGAAATTCCAGAATGGAAGTGGGCAAACATATCCATGGACTTTGTAGTTGGTCTACCGAAGACAAGACTAGGCCATGATGGAATATGGGTAATCGTGGATAGATTAACAAAATCCGTGCACTTTATACCTGTCCGAATGAACTACGGCTTGGACAAGTTAGCTTCGTTGTACATGGACAACATCGTCAGGCTGCACGGAGTTCCAACAAGCATCCTGTCAGATAGGGACCCAAGGTTCGTATCTCGTTTCTGGAAGAGCTTCCAAGGGAAGTAAGGTTACTCTCAGTACTGCTTATCATCCGCAAACAGATGGTCAAACTGAGAGGACCATCCAGACCCTAGAATACATGCTGCAGACCTGCGCACTAGACTTTGGTAGCAATTGGAGCGAACATATACCCCTAATAGAGTTCGCATACAACAATAGCTATCACAACAGCATCGGAATGGCGCCATTTGAAGCCCTTTATGGACGGAAATGTCGATCGCCGTTATACTGGGATGAAGTCGGAGAGAAGGCTATCACTGGACCTGAGCTCGTTCAAGAGACAGTGAAAAAGGTAGCCATTATCAAGGAGAGACTGAAGGCAGCCCAGGATCGACAGAAGAGCTGGGCAGATCTAAAGAGAAGACCTTTGGCATTCGAGGTAGGTGAAAAAGTGTACCTTAAGGTTTCACCAATGAAAGGAGTAGTCCAATTCGATAAGGCCAGAAAGCTAAACCCCCGGTATGTCTGACCCTTGAACTGTGTATTCAGACCATTCCTCGACAAATTTGTGGTGGTGTTCATAGATGATATACTTGTATATTCATCGAGTGAAGAAGACCACAAGGAACATCTCCGAGTTACTCTCCAGACCCTGCGAGAGAAACAACTGTACGCCAAATTCAAGAAGTGTGAATTCTGGCTGAAGAGTGTGGCATTCCTAGGCCATATAATCTCCGAAGCAGGCGTATCGGTAGATCCAAGGAAGGTAGAAGCCATAATGGACTGGCCTGCACCTAAGACGGTGACAGAGGTTAGAAGTTTCTTAGGATTGGCCGGCTACTATCGAAAGTTTGTAGAAGGCTTCTCCTCCATAGCCTTACCACTCACTCAACTCACCCAGAAGAACTCCAAGTTCAACTGGAATGAAGAGTGTGAGACAAGCTTCGAGACTCTGAAAACGAAGCTTGCATCTGCCCCTGTTCTGACGTTACCCGTAGGGGACAAAGACTTTACCATCTACAGCGATGCATCAAAAGAAGGACTAGGATGTGTGCTCATACAAGATGGCAGAGTAATTGCATATGCCTCAAGGCAACTGAAGACGCACGAACGCAACTACCCGACTCACGACTTAGAGCTTGCGACGGTGGTTTTTGCCCTAAAGATTTGGCGACACTATCTTTATGGTGCAAAGTGCGAGGTATTCACCGACCATCAAAGTCTCAAGTACATATTCACTCAGAAGGAATTGAATTTGAGACAAAGGAGATGGCTCGAGCTGTTAAAGGACTACGACTTAACGATCAACTACCACCCAGGAAAAGCAAATAAGGTGGCGGATGCGCTAAGTCGGAATAATATGAACAAGGTAATACTATCTTCAGTCTCGGCCCAACCATGCCTTAAGGAATTGATCAAGCTAAAGCAAAATCAAGATCCCAGTTTAATGAGGCTGAAAGAACATATCAAGGAAAGGGAATCGCCTGATTTCCGAATGGACCAAGATGGGATCCTTTGGATGAACGGACGACTATGTGTGCCCGACGTCGATAAACTCCGTCAAGAAGTGATGTCTGAAGCACATAAGTCCAAATTCTCAATCCACCCGGGAAGTACAAAAATGTACAGAGATTTGAAAGAACATTTTTGGTGGAATGAGATGAAAAGAGATGTTGCTGATTTTGTTGCAAGATGCCATGTATGCCAACAAGTCAAGGCCGAACATCAAAGACCTGGAGGATTGTTACAACCACTAGAAATTCCAGAATGGAAGTGGGAAAAAATATCCATGGACTTTGTAGTTGGTCTACCAAAGACAAGACTAGGCCACGATGGAATATGGGTAATCGTGGATAGGTTAACAAAATCCGCGCACTTTCTACCTGTCCGAATGAACTACGGCTTGGACAAGCTAGCTTCGTTGTACATGGACAACATCGTCAGGCTGCACGGAGTCCCAACCAGCATTCTGTCGGATAGGGACCCAAGGTTCGTATCTCGTTTCTGGAAGAGCTTCCAAGAAGCCATGGGAAGTAAGGTTACTCTCAGTACTGCTTATCACCCGCAAACAGATGGACAAACTGAAGGACCATCCAGACCCTAGAATACATGCTGCGGACATGCACATTAGACTTCGGTAGCAATTGGAGCGAACATCTACCCCTAATAGAGTTCGCATACAACAATAGCTATCACAGCAGCATCGGAATGGCGCCATTTGAAGCCCTTTATGGACGGAAATGTCGATCACCGCTATATTGGGATGAGGTCGGGGAGAAGGCTATCACAGGACCTGAGCTCGTTAAAGAGACAGTAAAAAAGGTAGCCATTATCAAGGAGAGACTGAAGGCAGCCCAGGATCGACAAAAGAGCTGGGCAGATCTAAAAAGAAGACCTTTGGCATTCGAAGTAGGTGAAAATTGTGGAAGGAAATCTGACCCAAGGACTGAACTATGAAGAAGTCCCGATTAGAATCGTGGACAGAAAGGACCAGGTACTCCGACGAAGAACGATCCCTTATGTCAGGGTCCAGTGGTCCAACCACACCGAAAGAGAAGCCACCTGGGAGGTGGAAGAAAAGATGCGAAGACAATATCCCACCTTTTTGACGACGAAGGTGACCAAAGTTTCAAGGACGAAAAATCTTTGAAGGAGGGAGGGATGTGAAAACCCGAAAATTCAACTCTAAAAAAAAAAAAAAATTTCCTGCTGGTCGAAAATCAGCAGGTGGTCGAAATTCAGCAGTTGATGGCACGAGAGTGAAACTCCGCCGTTTCATGGATCAGCAGATGCGCGAGTTCAGAGTGACCAGCTGCTGGTTTGGGAAAACAGTCGAAGAAGTGGAGCGACGTCGTTTCGTTAAGTTGATACGCTGCGTTTTGGAACCAGCAGCGAGGGGATTTTGAGTAATGCGTTGCGACTGGAGAACCATCAGGTAGAAGAGATGCTGACATAACCCTTACGATGTCGTTTGGATTAGTTAAATCTAGCAGATGATACTTGAAGTTTAGCGATAGCAAGACGATGTCGTCTGAATAAGTCGATACGACAGCGTTTCGCCTTCACGCTAAAGATTCAGCAGATGACTTGTGCGATGACTAAAACCAGCAGATAGCTACAGGTATCTTGAATCAGCTGTTGCAAGAGTCCAGCAGGTACATTACTTGAAGATAACCAGCAGGTACTTTTCAGTGATATCAAAACGGTGTCGCTTGAATAAGTTGACACGACAACGTTTTGACATAACTCTTAGGATCAGCGTTGAGTTTGAAAAGAAACCAGCTGTGACCAACAAAGAATTCAGCAGTTGGACTTTTTGCAAGGCAAATCCACCAGCTTACTACTTAGCGACGCAATTTCAGCAGCAACACAAAATTCAGCAGCAACGCAACGCAAAATTCAGCAGCGACGCAGGCTTCATATCCTCCACGAAAAAGTTAGAATTCCTCGACACGAAGCAATATCGTTGTACAGAAAGCTTCACCGTGGAAAGTCGAAGAGGTTTCTCACGCGTACAAGGCAGACATCACGCTGTAACGGCCGATTTAGAGGATTAATGGTCGAATTACTCACCCAAATCAATGCCTACGTTGATGATTTCGTAACAGTCGATGTAAAGAGGAATTAAGGGCGCTTAAATGCGGACGATTGATTCACCCTCGTCGCCTATAAATACAGACAAAACCTTGGGGTTTTCCACACCATTCGAAATTCCTCAGTTATAAAAGCAGCAAGCTCACGCTGAAAAACCTGTGTTCTTGGTCGAATTTCTGAACAGATTGAAAGCTAGCGCCGTGCTCCAAATTGATACTGTCAGATTTCACTCCAGCTTCGTACGAAATTTCCAGACTCTGTGCATCAGAGTTCTTGCAAAGGTCGAGTATTCCTGTGCGTCGGAACCATCCAGATTTCACCTAGCCGACCACTGTCTACGCAAATTTAGACTCAATTGGTAAGTGAGCTTTTGCTAAGTAATACATTCGTTTGATATACATATATATTTTCTCTGTTATGCTCTGTTCCGAATTTTGTTAATTATGTATATATATTTGTTGTTTGCTCGAATGGTATCCCCCACTTGCTGAGTGTTTTCCCAAACACTCACCCCTTAATTCTCCACCCAGATAAGAATGAAGAGCAGGTAGAAGAAGAAGAGCAAGAACAATTCTGGGGCTGGTGAAGATTCAGATTTCTGTTTAATTATGTATTTTTCGCTTCCGCATTACGTTATTCGAATTTTATTTTCAGATGTAAAAACGATTATATTTCGATTATTAATAGACTGGTTTGAGCTATGCTATGATGGCTTAATGTTTTACAATTTTCATAATTGTTTAATATTGCCGATGTCATGAGTCTCGGTCTCGGGGCGTGACACAACGGGTTGGAGATTCTACCCGGCTGAAGATTGTGTTGTGGTTTCATCGTTCCAAGTAGAGCCACAAATTGTTTCGACTATTCGAGCAGCTCAAAGGACTGACCCTTCCATCCACGAGTTGAAGTTGAAAGTCAGGGCTGGCGAACTTGAGGATTATTTTGTCTCGTTCGATGGTTGTTTGCGTTTCCGGGGCAGGTTGGTTGTGGCCAATTTGATTGATTTGAAGGAGGAGATCCTTTGGGAAGCGCACTATAGCAGACATAGTGTTCATCCTGGTGCATGGAAGATGTACCATGCGTTATAGTGGCACTTTTGGTGGGCTGGCCTGAAGAGTGACGTTGCTGGTTTTGTTGCTCGTTGTTTGAATTGTCAGATGGTTAAGGCCGAAAGGATGAGACCCGGTGGTCTGTTGCAGAGTTTGGAAGTGCCCCAATGGAATTGGGAGCACATAGCGATGGATTTTGTGACGCATCTGCCTCGTTCCAGTAGAGGATGCGATGCTATTTGGGTGGTTATCGACCGTCTGTCGAAGTCTGCACATTTTATTCCCTATGGGATGACCTTCTCGTTGAAGAAAAGGGCGAAGCTGTACGTTGATTTTGTTGTTAGACTGCACGGTGTGCCCGTTTCGATCGTATCCGACCGAGATCCGAGGTTTACTTCCAGGTTTTGGAAGAGTTTCCAAAAAACTTTGGGTACCAGATTGGCTATGAGTATAGCGTACCACCCCCAGACAGATGGCCAATCTGAGAGAAATATCCAGACGTTGGAGGATATGTTACGAGCTGTTGTGTGGGATTTCGGAGGTAGCTGGCAAGACGCGTTGTCTTTAATAGAGTTTTCCTATAATAACAGCTATCAGGTAACGATTGGTATGGCGCCGTTTGAGGCTTTGTATGGCAGGAAGTGCAGATCGCCGGTATGTTGGGAAAAAGTGGGGGAGAAGCAGCTATCTGCCCCTGACTTTGTGCAACAAATGAAAGATCAGGTGGATCTTATTCGACAACGGATGAAAGCTGCCTAGGATCGCCAAGCCAGTTATGCGAATAAGAGGCGCGACCTCTTGAGTTTCAGGATGGTGATCGTGTATTTCTCAAAGTTTCTCCGTTTCGTAGTGTTATGCGCTTTGGACACAAGGGAAAGTTAGCCCCTCTTTACGTCGGACCGTATGAGATTGTTGAGAGGATTGGCCCTTTAGCGTATCGGCTGTTATTGCCTCCGGAATTGTCCTCTACATGATGTCTTTCATTTTTCCATGTTGAGTAAGTATGAGCCAGACCCGTCTCATGTGCTTAGGACTGACGAGGTTGAGCTAGATCAGTCGTTGAGCTATCAGGAATACCACTTACAGATCCTTGGAAGAAAAGAGAAACAACTGAGAAATAAAACCATTCCGTTGGTAATGGTGCAATGGAGCAAACACGGAAGGGAAGAAGCTACTTGGGAGCTGGAAGAAAAGATGCAGCGCGAGTGGCCGCATCTGTTTGAGTAGCTGTTGAGCTAATTTCCAGTAGTTTATAGCTTCTGGTTGTATTTCTTCCTTAGTTGTTGTTAATTGTTTTCTCAGTTATCTTGAACTCTTTGTCTTGTGTTAAGCGAATTTCTGTTCTGGTTTCTTGTTGCTGTGTTGTGCTTTCAGAACTGTTTTTGTTTGATTTCGAGGACGGAATCCTTTTTAGTGGGGGAGAAATGTGAAACCTGGATTTTATGGAAGATTAATGTTAGATTAATCGGTTTTAACAATTCTGGAAGTTTTCGTATTTTTGGTATTTTGTGGTGAAAGCTGGTTTTATGGTGAAAGCTGGTCGACAGTGAAAACCAGTCGCAATGCGTATTTGTATCGCGGGAAGTCAATACGCCGTCGTTTTGTGTTGAGTAACCAGTCGTTGGCAAAGTCTGCCAGCAGCAACGCTTACATGGATTTAAGCAGAGAGCGCTTTGGAACTTCAAAACGGCGACGTTTTGTGAGGTATCTGCTGGGAGAAATCTGTTGGCAGCAAGTTCCTGTAGCGGGCATAAAACGCTGTCGTTTGGATTAGTGAAGGCAACATCGTTTTGGTTAGTTCTAGGGGACAAGTCGTTGCATTTGTGTAGTTCAACATATTTGCTGACGTGGCTAAGCGACCCCGTTTAGATCAGTTGAAACGCTGCGTTTTGATGTCACGTCTGGTACCAGGTGCAAAGATATGTTTCGTTGAGTGAGGAATCCAGTAGCTGGTTTTGGGTGACCAGCTGATGGCAGATACGATGACGTAAGCTGTGCAACATTGTTTTGTTAAGTCGATGCGACAATGTTTTGCTAGCGTTGTTTAAGAGATTCAGCAGCTGTTTTGCTTTGCATCTGCTGGTAGTATTTTCAGCGAGTGTCGACTTGTTTGTAGGTGGGAATTGTTATCAGCAGTTGAGATGTGTATATATAGGAAGACATGGTCTTCGATTGGTTTATTGGATTCCCATACTTAGTAAATTTTCTCCCAATTGTCGACCTCAGTTCTTCGAACCCTAGTACTGTTCACCGTGAGTTTCTCCGGCAAATTCCCGTCGTTTACGGCCATCGTTTGGTACGTTCGAAGTAGCTTTGGACTCCTCTCGAGAAGCTCTTCCATTTTATACCACTTTTGGAGGCTGTAGTTGGCTAGTTGAGGAACGCGAAGTTGCTTCCCGTTCGTATTTTGAGTAGCTCAGGTAGAACTTCATTTCTTGGCGATGAGATCTTGTTCCTAGCCTAGATTTAAGCTTCCTGTTAGTTGTATTGGTAGAAATTTCGTTGGTTGAGCGTAGCTCCTAGTCGTGAGCTTCTGTTAGTATCCCTGAGAATTATGCTTCGTTGTTTAGCAGGTTTTCAACCAGATTTCTCAGGATCCCTTTGTGGAAATTGTTGCGCAGTATTGAGGTACAGATTTGAGCTTGATTTAGCTTGGAATTGGCATGAGATTTAATGTGAGATTGCTGGGATTGTTTCGGTGGATATGACTGTTGTGTGGTAGCTGTTGCATTGTGTTATTCTAGTTGCTCTCGATTGTTTGCATACACACATTTATTCACTTGCATCTCAGATCCCTTGTATTGTATCTCGGCTGTTTGTGCCTTGTGTATTGTGCTGTTGTTTTCTTACCAGAATGCGAGTGCGAGAGGCGATAACGCACTCTCATCTCTATGCTGGGATCTGTTAGCCACCATGCGCCGAGTGGTTAACTACCACAGTTCATGGGCGAGGCAACGTCAGGTTGAGTTGTTTGATGCATCTGCTGTTTGGTTGTAGTGTCAAGGCGAGTGGCTCATTACCACACTTTGAACACACCCCGTGGCCACTGATTCGTTGCAGATATTTTGGAGCTATGTTTGAGTTCCTTGGCTCCCTTGTTGGTTGTAGCCTTCATCTGTTATCCGGTGTCTCATGCATAGCATCTGCATTTTATCTTATGCATTTCCTTTAGCTGTTTCAGTTGCTCTCCGTACTGGGGTTTGACCCCATGTCCCTCTGGGGCTTGGTTGTTTTCCTTGTTGTGTTGTTTTTCAGGGAACCCAGGTTTTACAGCTGGTCGTGGCTTTAACCCAGCTGGAGGTGCCCCAGGAGGTGGTTAGAGTATCCCAGTAGCGTATATCATATTAATATGTATCATTACAGTTAGCCAGGGGGATGCCCTGTGCTTCGTTGTTGTATCCAGTTGTTGGAGTCTGATACATCTTGTTGTTGTTGTTATGCTATACTGTTGTTGTTGGCTGGTAGCCCGCGTTCTGATTGTTTTTATAAACTGGGATATATTTTCAGTATCGCACTATTTTAAATTATATTGTTTTAAACCGTTAGGCCAAAAGCGAAAATTTTACCCGCTTTTTAGTAGCTTCTGCATGTGTTTGTATGTTTTATCTCTGTTGTGAGCACGAGGCCTGACATATATATTTTTAGCTAAGGCATGTAGATTCTAAATAGCGAGAAATTGGTTGTTATACCCGAATGCCTCAAAGACTCCAGATCATGCCACCACCTCCACCAACCCTTCCTACTATCGAGGAAATCTTGAAAGGACTTGCCCAAGTTCTACGATAGAATGCTGGACCAGCACAGGCAGGAAGGATTGAGCTGCCCTACGAGAAGTTCAGGAATCTAGGATCTCCGGTGTGAGGCTCTCTGCTCAAAATTAATTCCCTAATCTTAATCAGTGGGTTATTAATTTAAACTAAAAAAATTTAATAAATCTGAGCTGGTTCAGACATAAGTTACTTAAAAAAAAAATTTCAACCAGCAGAAGCGTAAACCAGCAGAAGCAAAAAGGGTTCAGCTTGTATCGAAAATAGTATTCATTTATACGAATGCTTCATGTTCCATAGAGATTACAAACTAAGTTCACTAGTACACACTTATGTCTTATATACAAAACCAGACTTGAGAAACCTAAGACCAACTGTCCAAACATCTAGACTATCAGCTGGTGTTTATTCTTCCTGCTGCTGATCCAGCGTCTAGGTAGTTATCTCTCGCTACCCGTGGTTGCTCCCCACTAGTTCTTTCTTCCTGTTGTCATGCACACATACAAAACAAAACAACAGCCGGATAAACTCCGGTGAGAATCATCTCAGTATAATCAGCAGGTATAATAATAACAGTAGAATGCACAACAGTTCATCAACTGTAAAACAAATTCAATGTAATGAAATGATTCTAGTTCCCTTCTTCGATCTCAGAATTGATTCCATATCAGTTCGACGCCATCAAGATTCGTATCCGATCTTGACATGAATATTCATCTATCGAAACCATCTCCGGCTTCGAAAATCAGGCCAACTCAGTCCTGGGCATTAGAATCAATTCAATTCTCTTCAATATGCAAACTCATGCAAATATAAAAGATCCACTACCTGTGATGGATCGACACATACACAACTCAAGTTCTACATCAAGAACAATAATCAAACATGTATGTGATTTCAGCAGAATACTCAAGAAATATCATTCCTGAGTAATCTAATCCTGACTCTTCTGTCAGATTATACCTTAGTTCCTCTGTTTCCAAAATGCTTCAGTTAATGTTCTTACGCTCTGTTCCTCACTTCCTGAGATACTTGTAGAATCAAAGTCCGATAGCTGTAGTCAAGATGTTCTCAGCATTTCGAATTCACTCTTATTTATAGACAATGATCTCTGTATTTCTGCAGCATTTCCAACGTGTTCAATTCGAGTTCCACGTGTCATGCTGAGTATTCAAACAGGATATACTCCCACCGCTTCGAAAGTGGATAACGGTAAACAAATTCCTCAACTGTTGTTGATCTTCCTCAGTTGCTGTTCGAATATCATTCTCTTGTTCTTCAGTAGAAGCAACAACCAGCAGTAACAACCAGTCGCAACAAGAATTCAGTCGCAACACTTCGAAATTCAAAACGATGTCGTTATAATGAATCTCAACGACGTCGTAACGTGTCCTTAGCTGGTATTACTTCGATTAAACGAAACCAGCAGCTGGTTGCTCTAATAATCCAACGACTGATTTCGCAACATTATTCGAAACGGCATCGTATCAAGATTTCCTGTTTTATAATCAAAACGGTGTCGCATTGTTCCCTCGACTGAGTAACCAGCAGATACAACAATCCATCGACTGAACACTAATGCATACAAAACGACATCGTTGCGAGATTCCTGTTTATAAGTCAAACGATGTCGCATTGCTCTCTCGGCTGGAACCATTCTCACCTCGACTGGTTTGCGTTTATTACCAAAACGACGATGTCGCACCTACGTCATCATCAACCAGCCGATACATCAATAACCAGCAGGTACATAAACCAGCAGATGCGTAAGGAACTCTTGCTGCTGATTCCTCGTGTAGTAACCAACATGTGGCGCTTTCTCATTGACCCTTGTATTCGCGCGTCTGCTTCCAGCTGTAACCAAGAATAACGCTTCACGCTTCAACTGAATTTCAAAATTCAACCAGTCGCGAGCTACAGTAACCTGCTGCTGATTTTATCAAATCGCTTCGCCTGGTTACTTCGTCTGGTTCTCACACTTAGCGCGATTTAACGATACACAGTTCCTTAATCACCCAACACTTCTAGAAGAAATCCGAGCTCATAATCAAGCTTCATCAATTCTTCAATGTCGGAATGCTAAACTAATCCTCTTCTTAATGATTTCGGGCATTACATTTCTCCCCCTCTAAGATTCGAGTTCGTCGAACTCATCAGCAGTTGCTATATATACATGGAACATAAGGAGAAAATTGATTCCGAACAAGATCTAACCTTATTGGAAGAGATACGGGAATCGTTGTTTCATGTCATCTTCTACCTCCCATGTTGCTTCTTCAACGCCCTGTCGATTCCATTGAATTTTCACCAATGGAATCACCTTCGTTCGAAGTTGTTTTTCTTTCCGATCAAAAATCTGAATTGGTTGTTCAAAATAACTCAGAGTTTCATCCAACTCAGCTTCTTCAGCAGGAATAATATGAGAAACATCAGGGATATACTTTCTCAACATAGATACATGAAAAACATCATGTATACCCGAAAGAGATGGAGGTAACGCAAGTCGATAAGCAAGATCACCTATCTTCTCCAGAATTTCATAAGGACCAATGAATCGAGGAGACAATTTTCCTCGTTTGCCAAATCTTATCGTGCCTCTAAACGGAGAAATTTTCAAAAATACTCTGTCCCCTGTTTCAATACTCAAAGGCCTACGCCTGGTATTCGCATATTTAATTTGTCTATGTTGTGCTGTTCGCATTCTCTGCTGAATCAACTTCACTTTTTCAGTCATTTCTCTAATCAAATCTGGTCCCAATTCAGTACCTCTGCTATATCATCCCAATACAATGGTGAACGACACTTCCTTCCATACAACGCTTCAAACGGAGCCATTTTTATACTGGTTTGGTAGCTGTTGTTGTATGAAAATTCCACCAGTGGTAATGAATCTTGCCATGACATACCAAAATCTAGTACCACTACTCTAAGCATATCCTCAAGTGTCTGAATTGTTCTTTCAAGTTGCCCATCAGTGTGAGGATGATAAGCAGTGCTTAGATGTAATTTTGTACCCAGCGCTTGTTGTAAACTATTCCAAAAATGAGAAGTAAATCTGGGATCTCTATCGGAAACAATTGATTTTGGTACTCCATGCAGTCTTATCACTTCTCGAACATAAAGGTCTGCCATTTGATCATGTCGATAGGACATTCGATAGGGAATAAAACACGCAGATTTTGTCAATCTATCGATAATCACCCAAATGGAATCACAACCTCGGGATGATTTTGGCAATTTCGTTACAAAATCCATGGAAATATGATTCCATTTCCATTCAGGAACTGATAGACTTTGTAATAAACCAGCGGGTTTTTTTCTTTCCGCTTTCACCTGCTGACAATTCAAACACTTTGAAACAAATTCAGCCACATCAGACTTCATTTGTTTCCACCAGTAGTGTTTCTTCAAATCATTATACATCTTCCTGCCACCAGGGTGAATGCTGAATTTACTTCGATGGGCTTCACTCAAAATTTGGTTTTTCAATTCAACGACATCTGGAACAACAAATCTGCTGTTCACATACAACACATCTTCGTTGTTTATGCGATATTCAGATTGATGTCCTGATTTTATCATTTCAATAGATCGTTGAATATTCAAATCTCTCTTCTGTGCCTCTTTAATTCGAACTAATAATTCGGGTTCAGCACTGATAGCGCAAACTCTCATTGGTTTCCTGTATGCTGTTTCAATTAAATACCCAGAAATGCAGCAATTTTCTATCAAATTAGACACCCCAATCGTATTCAAAGATAAAGCACAAATCTTCCTACTCAGAGCATCAGCTGCTGCATTCGATTTCCCTGGATAATACTTGATCTCACAATCAAAATCTTTCAATAAATCCAGCCATCTTCGTTGCCTCATATTTAATTCGGACTGCGAGAATAAATACTTCAAACTTTTATGATCCGAAAAGATTTCAAATTTCTCACCATACAGATAATGTCGCCAGATTTTCAACGCAAATACGATGGCTGCCAATTCAAGATCATGAATTGGATATCGAATTTCATGCGGTTTTAACTGTCTGGAGGCGTATGCAATTACATGACCTCCCTGCATCAAAACACACCCCAATCCTTGATGAGATGCATCACAATACACCACAAATCCACCAGTACCCAAAGGAATTGTTAACACTGGTGCGGTAGTTAATCTCTTCTTCAATTCAAGAAAACTATCCTCACATGCTTCTGACCAAACAAAGGGTGCATTTTTCTGTGTCAACTGAGTTATAGGCTTTGCAATACTCGAGAAATCCTGAATAAATCTACGATAATACCCTGCAAGACCCATAAAACTTCGAATTTCCAGCACAGATTTCGGTCTAGGCCAATTGATCACTGCCTCTATCTTACTGGGATCAACTGAAATTCCATCTCCAGATATAATATGCCCAAGAAAGACTACTCTTTGTAACCAAAACTCACATTTCGACAGTTTCGCATACAACTTCTCATTTCTCAAAGTCTGCAAAATTGTTCGAAGATGGCTTGCATGTTCACTCAGATTCTTCGAATAGATTAAAATATCATCAATAAATACGATCACAAAATCATCAAGGTATTTTTGGAAGACTCGATTCATTAGACTCATGAACACTGCTGGTGCGTTAGTCAATCCAAAAGGCATAACCACGAACTCATAGTGACCGTATCTTGTTCGAAAGGCAGTCTTCGATATGTCTTCATCTTTTACTCGCAATTGATGATATGCCGATCTCAAATCGATCTTTGAATACACTGTCAAACCCTGAAACTGATCAAATAAATCATCTATTCGTGGCAAAGGATATTTATTCTTTATCATTTCCTTGTTCAGTTGCCGGTAATCAATACATAGCCTCATTGATCCATCTTTCTTACGTACAAATAATACTGGAGCACCCCAAGGAGAAACAATTGGTCTAATGTATCCCTTGGTGAGAAGATCTTCCAGCTGGTCTTTCAATTCCTTTAACTCAATTGGTGCCATTCGGTATGGTGCTTTGGATATTGGTTGCGTACCTGGCATCAATTCAATGCTGAAGTCTATCTCTCGATATGGAGGTAATCCTGGGATCTCATCAGGAAAAACATCAGCAAACTCGCAAACCACTGGTATATCAACCAGATTCGGGCTACTTTTCTTCGTGTCTATTGCATAAATCAGAAATCCCTCCGCTCCTTTCTACAATAGATTATTCATTGTAATTGCAGAGACCAAAGGAATTCTGGCTCGTGATCCTTACCATAGAATTGCCATTCATCAGTTTTCTCTGGTTTGAATCGAACCACCTTCTGAAAACAATCTACTGTTGCTCTATACTTGGTTAGCTTATCTATTACCACGATACAATCAAAATCAGATAATCCGAGCACAACACAATCAATTTCAATTGCGTGACCCTCAAACTATAACACACAATTTCTAACAGCAGTGATCGATAACATTCCTTTCCCCAGAGGTGAAGAAACCGATACTATTTCAGCTAAGGGTTCAACAGACAACTTATGTGCTACAACAAAATTCTCAGAGATGAAGGTGTGTGATGCACCAGTATCAATTAAGACATAAGCTGGAAATTTGCACAAGTAGCAGTTACCTGCAATAACATCATCTGGGGCTGCCTGTGCTTGCTCCTCGGTTAATGCAAACACTCTTGCTTGTTGCTTAGGAGGTTGGCTCACCGTCTGGCTTCCTCCTTGTCTACTTTGTTGTGGGTGTTGAGGTTGATACGAATGTACAGAGGAAGCTTGACTTTCTGGCATGGTTCTTGATGCTTGCAAATTCTGTGAATTCCCAGAATTACGTTGAGGACATATTCTCGCGAAATGTCCCGGTTGATTGCAAATACGGCAGAGGCCAGACACTCCTCTACATTGTTCTGTGGCATGTCTCCCTCCACACTTGGTACAATAATCGCCAGCTTGTTGTCCAGTTTTCATTTGTTTAAAATCGCTCGAGCTGGAAGAACTGCTGGTTCGAGATCGTTTAAATTGTTTTCCTTTTCCTTTAAAGAAATTTTTCTTTTTCCCACTGCTGCTGCTTCCAGCATCAAAGCGAGGGGGTGGTGGAATCTGTGGGTTCTCTGCTGCTTTGGCTGCTACTGGCACAAATTGTGCTCTTCGCTGCCTTAGTAATCCAGCTTCTGCTCCTTTTGCCCGTTCATCGCATCACCAAAAGTATTTGGTCTTCCAGTATTTACCAAGGTAAATACATCTGGATTCAATCCATTAATGAATTGATCCGCTTGTGCTTCATCACTCATAGCAACATGTGGCGCAAATTTCAGTAAACTTGTGAACTTGGCAACGTAATCCTCTATATTCAACTGCCCATGTCGTAAGTTCGCAAATTCCGCTCCTTTATCCTTCCTATAAGAAACTGGGAAGAACAGTTGATAGAAAGCTGTTCGGAATACTGCCCACGTAATCACAGTACCCTGATTTTCAAGTGCTTTCTTTGTTGCCACCCACCAGCTTTTCCCAATACCATGCAACTGGTGTATAATCAGTTTCACCCGACGCTCATCAATGTAATCAAGTTCTTCGAACAACTTCTCAATATCTTCCAACCAGTTTTCACAATCAATAGCACTTTCTGTTTCTGTCAACTTCGGTGGTTTAAACGACTGGAATCGTTTCAACAAAGTCTCCATTGGAGTAGCAGCTGCATTCAAAACCTCAGTAGAGGTACTACCCTGCTCTGTCTGCCGATTCGTGGTTCTTCGAGGAGGCATATATAGGAATCAACAGACGTGTTTATCATTTCTCATCAAGCAATAACAAATCAATCTCAGTCCCTCCTCTGATTAGCATACATCAATGTACTGCTACTCAAGAGATCGAGTGCTGATTCATACTTCACCCAATACATGCTATTAATCACTTCCAAAGCATGTAATTCTCATAATTCTTCGGTATATTCTTACCATTTATTCACAAGAATCATGTGATATAAATTCAAAAGCAGTAAGACATATACCACACAAGCATGCAATTCATAATCTAAGCAATCAGGGAGAACTCGATCTACCCCACTCATCTAGTTCAATGATCTCACTGATGTAGTAAGGCTCTGATACCACCTGTTGTGAGGCTCTCTGCTCACAATTAATTCTCTAATCTTAATCAGTGGGTTATTAATTTAAACTAAACAAGTTTAATAAATCAAAGCTGGTTCAGACATAATTTAGTTAAAAAAAAATTTTCAACCAGCAGAAGCGTAAACCAGCAGAAGCAAAAAGGGTTCAGCTTGTATCAAAAATAGTATTCATTTATACGAATGCTTCATGGTCCATAGAGATTACAAACTAAGTTCACTAGTACACGCTTATGTCTTATATACAAAACCAGACTTGAGCAACCTAAGACCAACTGTCCAAACATCTAGACTATCAGCTGGTGTTTGTTCTTCTTGCTGCTGATCCAGCGTCTAGGTAGTTATCTCTCGCTAACCGTGGTTGCTCCCCACTAGTTCTTTCTTCCTGTTGTCATGCACACATACAAAACAAAACAACAGCCGGATAAACTCCGGTGAGAATCATCTCAGTATAATCAGCAGGTATAATAATAACAGTAGAATGCACAACAGTTCATCAACTGTAAAACAAATGCAATGTAATGAAATGATTCTAGTTCCCTTCTTCGATCTCAGAATTGATTCCATTCAGTTCGACGCCATCAAGATTCGTATCCGATCTTGACATGAATATTCATCTATCGAAACCATCTCCGGCTTCGAAAATCAGGCCAACTCAGTCCTGGGCATTAGAATCAATTCAATTCTCTTCAATATGCAAACTCATGCAAATATAAAAGATCCACTACCTGTGATGGATCGACACATACACAACTCAAGTTCTACATAAAGAACAATAATCAAACATGTATGTGATTTCAGCGGAATACTCAAGAAATATCATTCTGAGTAATCTAATCCTGACTCTTCTGTCAGATTATACATTAATTCCTCTGTTTCCAAAATGCTTCAGTTAATGTTCTTACGCTCTGTTCCTCACTTCATGAGATACTTACAGAATCAAAGTTCGATAGCTGTAGTCAAGATGTTCTCAGCATTTCGAATTCACTCTTATTTATAGACAACGATCTCTGTATTTCTGCAGCATTTCCAACGTGTTCAATTCGAGTTCCACGTGTCATGCTGAGTATTCAAACAGGATATACTCCCACCGCTTCGAAAGTGGATAACGGTAAACAAATTCCTCAACTGCTGTTGATCTTCCTCAGTTGCTGTTCGAATATCATTCTCTTGTTCTTCAGTAGAAGCAACAACCAGCAGTAACAACCAGTCGCAACAAGAATTCAATCGCAACACTTCAAAATTCAAAACGATGTCGTTATAATTAATCTCAACGACGTCGTAACGTATCCTCTCGAGGCTCATAGTCATAAGTCAAAACGATGTCGCATTATTATCTCAGCTGGAACCAATCTCCACATACGCTCCTCGACTGGTTCGCGTTTATTACAAAACGACGACGTCGCACCTACGTCATCATCAACCAGCCGATACATCAATAACCAGCAGGTACATAAACCATCAGATGCATCAGGAACTCTTGCTGCTGATTCCTCGTGTAGTAACCAACACGTGGCGCTTCTCATTGACCCTTGTATTCGTGCGTCTGCTTCCAGCTGTAACCAAGAATAACGCTTCACGCTTCAACTGAATTTCAAAATTCAACCAGTCGCGAGCTACAGTAACCTGCTGCTGATTTTATCAAATCTCTTCGCCTGGTTACTTCGTCTGGTTCTCACACTTAGCGCGATTTAACGATACACAGTTCCTTAATCACCAACACTTCCAGAAGAAATCCGAGCTCATAATCAAGCTTCATCAATTCTTCAATGTCGGAATGCTAAACTAATCCTCTTCTTAATGATTTCGGGCATTACATCCGGAGTTTACAGGCTCCACTGACCTGATGGTTGTTGAGGAGTGGCTCCGATCGCTGGAGACCATCTTTCGATACATGGGTCTGGCAGATGCGGCCAGAGTCAACTGCGCCATCTTTCAGCTGAAGGAGGATGCTGCCTTGTGCTGGGAAGGAGGTGAGAAACTGTAGACATGGACACTTTGGACTGGAATGGTTTCAAGAGGTTGTTCTATGACAAATATTTTACCCCAGATGTCCAGACCAGGCTGAAGAGGGAGTTTAGCAATCTCCTCCAGGGGGATATGACAGTGGCAATATGTAAAGAAGTTTGATAGAGGCTATCACTTATCGCCTCTGATAGCTAATGATCCTGCAGAGAAGCTGCAGCACTTTCTGGATGACTTGAACCCCTCAATTCGCAAAGATGTTTTGATTTCGGATCCCACAGATTACGCAGCCGTGCTAAAAATATCCTTCAGGTTTGAGGCGCAAAGTAAGAGGCCTTTTCAGCAGCCTCAGCAGCAGCAAGCTCAGGCCAAGAGGCCATTCTCAGGACAGCAGGGCCAGTAGTTAGGCCAAGGTTAGTATAGTCCCGTATTAGAAAGTACCTAATTAGGCATTTTAGTAACACGCACGAATTTTAGGAGCTTTGAGGCCAGCGGAAAAGACCTCCATAGTTGGAAAGCCACAAAACCACCAAGATCCAAAGCCAGGAGTTCCAGCAGAGAAGCCTACATGCCCGAACTATGGACGACAACACACTGGAAAATGCTTAAAGGGATATGGAGTCTGCTACAGGTGCAAGCAGCCGAGACATACGACTTACCACTGCCCCCAAGAGAAGCAGTCTGCTACTAGAAGAGTTTAAATGACCCCCAAGCAAAGACCCCACAGCTGGAAAGCCACAGACCCACAAAGCTCCAAAGACAGGAGTTCCAGCAGAGAAGCCTACATGCCCGAACTATGGACGACAACACGCTGGAAAATGCTTAAAGGGATATGGAGTCTGCTACATGTGCAAGCAGCCGGGACATACCACTTACCACTGCCTCCAAGCAAAGTAGCCTGCTAAAAGAGTTTACATGATGCAAGCAAAAGTAACTGACCCAGATACTA
The DNA here is from genome assembly GCA_001598015.1 of Dorcoceras hygrometricum. Taxonomy (NCBI): domain Eukaryota; kingdom Viridiplantae; phylum Streptophyta; class Magnoliopsida; order Lamiales; family Gesneriaceae; genus Dorcoceras; species Dorcoceras hygrometricum. Next base: position 230,510 of record KV006399.1, read on the forward strand.
CTCTCATCACAGGTACCTTGCACCTTACCTTTTGGATGTTTGGAATTTAGATAGTACCTGTGATGCAGGTAGATTAGGAACAGAACATAATTTGGTAATAGTACGATTAGAAGCCTATACACGTGTGATCTGTCGCAGGTAGAGTAGTTGTATTAGGGATAGCCACCCGAGCGCTAGTTGATTCAGGAGAAACGCACTCTTTTATTTTGGAGAATTTTGTAAGACGAATGAATATAGCTCAGGAGAGCTTTTCGGAGCAACTACGTTTGACGATTCCGTCTGGAAAGGAGCTACGTATAGCCAACGTTGTCAAGAACCTTGAGATGGAGTTGTAGGGGTGCACAGTGTTTGCAGATTTAATTGTTTTCCCTATGCCAAAGTTCGACATCATTCTTGGAATGGATTTGCTGTTTGAGCACCAGGCAGTGATAGACTTACAAGATAGGACAATGCAGCTTAGATCTTCTGGAGGGTAGTTGTTTGTTTTCACAACAACAAGATGCACAAGGAAGCCTCGATTTATCTCATTCCTACATGTGAGGAAGCTTATTGAGGATGAATGCCCATCATTTATAGCCACTATTACAGCAACTACCATACCAGAAAGCCCTTCGCTATCGGACGTGGATGTAATACGGGAATTTGCAGATGTTTTCCCCGAGAACCTAGCTGGAGTTCCACCAGAGAGAGAGGTGGAGTTTACCATTAAGCTGATGCCAGGAACTGTGCCAATCTCCAAGGCATTTTATCGACTCGCTCATTACTGAGATGAAAGAGTTGAAGGAGAAGATTCTAGATCTGCTAAACAAACGATTTATTCGCCCCAATGTTTCTCCATGGGGCGCACCTGTGCTATTTGTAAAGAATAAAGACGGTATCATGAGGCTATGCATCGATTACAGGGAGCTAAACGTAGTAACCGTTAAGAACAAGTACCCTTTACCTAGAGTGGAGGACCTTTTTGATCAACTGCAAGGAGCTTCGGTTTTTCTAAGATAGATCTTCTCTCAGGTTACCACCAGCTGAAGTTGAGAGAGAGAGACGTACATAAAACAGCGTTCAGGACTCGCAATGGCCACTATGAGTTCTTAGTGATGTCTTTTGGATTCACCAATGCACCAATAGTCTTCATGGACCTTATGAACAGAGTGTTTCATCCGTATCTAGATCAATTCATAATTGTCTTCATCGATGACATCCTCATCTATTCGAGGATCAAGGAGGAGCACAGTAAGCATTTAATGACAGCTTTGGGAATGCTGAGAGATAGAAAGTTGTACGCTAAGTTCAGCAAGTGTGAGTTTTGGTTGGTAAGAGTGACATTTCTGGGTTACATTATCTCGAGCTGACGAGTAGAAGTGGATCCATCCAAAGTATAGGCTGTTAAGGAATGGACAGTACCAAAGAATGCCTCTGAAATACGCAGCTTTCTTGGACTAGCAGGTTATTATCGGAAGTTCATAAAGGGATTTTCCTCTATTCCAGTACCACTAACAACGCTGACCAAGGAGATGCTAAGTATATCTCGAGCTCAGAATGTCAGCGCAGCTTTGACACTTTGAAGAAAGCTCTCATAACAGCGCCTTTGTTAGACATGCCATCAGGACAGGGAGATTTCGTGATCTATACAGATTCCTCTAAGCTAGGCCTAGGCATAGTGCTAATGCAAGACAACAAGGTCATGGCTTAAGCCTCTAGAAAGCTCAAGGTGCATGAGAAGAACTACCCGATGCGCGATATGGCATTAGCAGCGATAGTTTTCGCCCTTAAGTACTAGAGGCACTACCTATATGGAGAGAAGTGCAAGATCTTCACAGACGACAAGAGTTTGAAATAATTCTTCACGCAAAAGGAGCTCAACATGAGGCAGAGGAGATGGTTAGAGCTGGTAAAAGACTACGACTGTGAGATCAGATACCATCCGGGAACAGCAAATGTCGTAGCGGATGCATTGAGAAGGAAGAACGCAGTTGTGGCCCACCTAACAGTTACAGCGCCACTACAACGTGAGATTCAGAGCTTTGGAATAGAGATATATACAGCAGTGAAAGATCCTAAGTTGAATTCTTTGACTATACAGCCCACACTGCTATAACGCATCCGAGCCAACCAAGCTGGTGATGAGTAGCTACATAAGTGGAAGCTGAGGGATGAGGAGAAAGGAAGTGGATTTTACACCATGGAAAACGGGATTATGAGATTTAAAGGTCGTATTTGGGTTCCTACAGGTGATGCATTGCGAGAACTGGTCATGACAGAAGCTCATGCCTCACCCTAATCAGTTCATCCGGGGAGCACCAAAATGTACAAAGACCTACAGCTGTATTGGTGGCCGGGCATGAAGCGGGATATCAACCGTTTTGTGTCTAAATGTTTTATTTGCCAACAGGTCAAAGCTGAACATCAAAGACCCGCTGAACTACTAAAGCCAGTTCCTATTCCAGAGTGGAAATGGGAAAACATATCGATGGATTTCATTGTAGTACTGTCGAAAATTGTTAAGGGACTCAATTCCTTATGGGTGATTGTGGAAAGACTCACCAAATAATCACACTTTCTACCGCTGAAGACCACATCTACAATGAAGCAGTGCACAGAGTTGTATATCCGAGAGATAGTTAGGTTAAATTGGATACCGGTCTCGATTGTATCAGATATAGATTCGCGTTTCACGTCAGCCTTTTGGAGAAGTCTGCACGTTTCTTTAGGGACGAATCTGTAGTTTAGCACATCTTTCCATCCCCAAACAGATGGACAAACAAATAGGGTAAATCAGATACTGGAAGATCTGTTGTGAGCTTGTGTTATCGATTTTCAAGAGAGCTGGGAAGCTAAGTTGCCACTGAGTTCACATACAACAACATCTTTCAAGAATCTATCGGCATGGAACCATACCAAGCACTATATGGGAGGAGATGCGGATCACCCATCCATTGGGACGAAGTGGGTGAGCGGTTTGAGCTGGGCCCTGAGATAGTGCAATGGACAACTAATACAGTAATAAAGATTAGGGATAGGATGAAAACAGCTCAGATCAGAAGCTACGCTGATCTGAAGAGAAGAGAGCTGGAATTCGAAGCTTGAGAGCACGTCTTCGTGAAAGATGTACCTATGAAAGGGGTAATGAGGTTTGAAAAGAAGGGAAAGCTGCCACCAAGATTCATAGGACCCTTTGTGGATAGAATAGGAACCCTATCTTACCGCGTAGCTCTACCGCCAAGTCTTTCGGCAGTTCACAACGTCTTTCATGTCACTATGCTCAGGAAATACGTGCCTAATCCATCACATGTGCTAAGTGTAGAGCCGCTTCAGCTTACGCCGAAGCTGACCTTCGAGGAGAAAGCTTTTCAAATTTTAGGCAGGCAGATTAGGAAGCTACGTAATCGAACCATTCCTATGGTTAAGGTTCAGTGTTTAAATCATACGGAAGAGGAAGCTACCTGGGAGGTAGAGGACGACATCAAGCAGCGATATCCAGAACTCTTTGGTAAGATTTCAAATTTCGAGGACAAAATTCTTGTAAGGGGGAGGTGTTGTAACGCCTAGAAAATTTATCCCTATTTAGGAATTAGCTTGCCTTAGCAATAGTACTAACTCTCCTATATTATTAAATTAATTATGCCTTTAATTATTCAAATCATTTTAATGCCAAGTTCTCTTTTTAGAACTTTGAGTACCGGTGCTACGGAGCCGGATTTGGAGACGAAGGGAACACCAAGGTAAAAGTAATTTTAATAAACTCCATTTTTATTTGAAGCTGCTTTCTAGCAACGGGATTTTCAAAATCTATTCTTTATTTTAAAACCGATTTTTACCCCAATGTTTACCAAATATTTTATCCCAAATTTCGAAAGCTTAAATTTAGCGAAAAGATAAAATTTTGGTACCAATTCAATCTACAACCCATTCTCCCCAAATATACACAGCGCTACACAAACCACACATGCACACAATATTCTCCCTCACCAAAATTTCCCCGAGCCCTGGTTTTCCCTCTGTACGTCCGCTGCCTTTTCCCTTTCTGTTCCTCGTCCATCTTCGGAGACACATGCTGTAAGTTCAAATACAAGGCAAGTACAAAGCTTTCTTTGACTGCACTGGTTAGACATATTATCTGCTTGTGTTGATTTCTTCTATTTCTACTCGATTTTTCTGAGTTTTGAGATGGTGATTAAATTTTTATGCGAAGTGATTTGTGTGATTTTAAACCCTAACGAGGCTGCTTAGAGTTAGAGTTGGAGTTCTGGTCTGTGAGCCGTAAGCTACCTGTTGATAATTGGGTTTTGTATGTTTCTTCTTGTAATCTATATTTCATAAACTGTTGCAATTGTTTCAGTCCTTTATGCTCTTTCGTGAACTGTGTGAACCCGTAAGCTATTTGACCTTTGACTACTGTTCCCGTCAGCTATTTCTTGTAAACTGTTTGTAAGCTATTTTCCGCAAACTGATATTTGTAAGCTTGAGTCGAAACCTCTTTTCCTTCGTTGAGCCCTAAGCTGTTTCCTTGAGCCTAAGTTGTTCCCTTGCGTCTAAGCTGGTTTGACCATTCCCGAACTGTTTGACTTTTCCCAGCTGGTTTGACCATTCCCAAACTATTTGAATTTTCCCCAGTTGGTTTGACCATTCCTGAAATATTTGACTTTTACCCAGTTGGTTTGACCATTCCCGAAATGTTTGACTTTTTCCCAGCTGGTTTGACCATTCCCAAGCCGTTTGACTTTACCCGAGCTGGTTTGACCACCCCAAGTCGGTCCAACCATCCTAAGCTGGTTTACCTACCCGAGCTGGTTCATTGTGCTCAGCCGGTCTATTGTGCCAAGCTGGTTTGCCGCCCCGAGCTGGCTTACCGTGCTAAGGTGGTTTACTGTGCCAAGACGGTCTACCGCCCGAGCTGGTTCATCGTGCCAAGCTGGTTGATGGTCCTGAGCTGATTGACCGGCCTAAGCTGATTTGACCAATCAAAGTCGGACTGTCTCCTGCAAGATGTTCGAATTTCCACAAGCTGTTATACTTCCGTAAGCTGTTAAACCCCCGTAAGCTAAGTAACCATTGTTAAATGATGAGTGTACCTAATCTGTTCTGGGTTGAGAGCCGATCTAAGCACCCTAAACTGATCGGGTGATTTGAGTTGTTTCTGGTGTGCGATTCGAATCGAAGCCACGAGTTGTTCTAGGTATACTGCACAGATTTCCATAAGATGAATATACCCTCCGAGCTGGTCAGTGCGAGCTGATCTGTGCATCCAGTCTAAGTTCTAGGAGCAGCCTGCGGTCAGGAGAAAATGCAAACTGATGACTTATTTTCAGGATATTTTTATGAATGGTTGAGTTTTAAACCTTTTCTCAGCTCCTACGTAATTTTAAAGAAGAGAATGTTACTTTCAAAAGCTGAGTTGAGAACAGATAGTTTAAGCATGAGGAAATGATTTTTGAAAGATCGGACTTGATTGTGGTTGACATGCGGTATGGGAATCGAGAGACGTCTCGTTTAGCAATATCAAAACATGTATTATGGAAATCTAAAGACGTTTCGTTTAGCCATATCAACTAAGAGGTATGGGGTCAGGAGACGTTCCGGGAGCCATATCAAACCTTACATGTATAGAAACCAGAATAGAACTGGGGAGCTATACCAAATTTAGTGCCACGGTACCTATTAGCTTGATCAAGCGAACTATGTTATTAAGAGACCATAGTCAGGAAACATATTTCACAAGAACTTGATTTCATGTACGAGATGAATTTCTATGCATGAGTTTTCGCATAAACTATCTAAAGTTGTTCTGAGTTTTCTACGTATTTCAGTTCAGAAATTTACTTGAGTACAAATATTTTATGCATGTGCTTGTATTATGTATTAATTGCGACTTCCTAGTTTTGTAATTGTTGATCCCCTAGGCTCACTACGTTTAACTGGTGCATAACGTCGAGGCAGAGGCTGAGGGGTAGAATTCCTGAACTGGAAGCGGACAGGTCGCGCACACCCAGTGACCAAGCATTTCTGCAGCGTCTAGATGAAACAAAGTTTTGGCTTTTGAGTTAGGATCTTGGTTTTTAGCTTTGAGAGAAAATACTCTATTTTATTTAGTTCCTGTTTCAGTTTTTGAAAATATTCAGTTTGATTGTTGTGGGTTGGATAAAGTTTCAAACGATTTCAGTTTATGTGATTCATTGTTTTTCCCAAAAAGCTGTTTACTTCAAACCTGTTCGCTGTTCCGCGATCTTATGCATTGAGATTGCTCGAAGCTGTCAGATTTTAAGCAACTTGTGTTTTCAGCTTTTGAGTTACTGTTTAAAAAAAAAATTCCGCATTAAATTTAAGAAAATTATTTAAGTGAGATGATGGCATTTCAGCTCTTCAGTGAGCCCAGTTGGTACAAGCCATTTTTAAGACGGTCTATGAAGGACTCTCTTAGATTACTTTTTGTCACATGGCTTCATAATTATCATTAAACTAAGTTCCTTCAATTTAATCATGAAACTTTAATCTTAATATAAATTTTAAATCACATTTAAATGGAGGGATTTAAATTTTTAAATTTGATTTCAGTAATTTTAAATCATATTTAAAATATTTGCGAATCAAGAACCGATAGCTATTCGATCCATGGTATATATATATATATATATGTAATAGGTATGATCGATAACCGAGAGATATGCGATCCATGATCGCCAACCATGGATCTAGATCCAATCCTAGGTAATATGCAGTATTCAAATGCAATCATATTACATAAGTATCAAGTTTTACATCTCTTCGGTATTCAATATATTTGATCATTTTCTCCACCATCTTCAAAACTTATCTTCATCTAATTCTAATATTTACATTTCATGACAAATAGAGATATATTTAAAAGGGGTTGGAATGGAGCCATAAACCAAGCCCTCTTTAAAATGATAACAATAATATTAGAACAAAAAATATAGAACCTTGCATACACCTAACACATTGGGCATGTCTCTCGATCATCCCATAATAGCATTATTTATACAGTCAATCGAATTACTTGAAATAAAATAAGAGAATTTAATCAAATAAAATTTGATTATTATGCAACAAAATCAAATTTTTTAAATATAAACTAATATTTTATAAGTCAAATTATATTTTGTCATTTTAATTGCATCGAAATGATCATCAATTAATTTAAAGGAAGAAAAGTAAATTTTCATAAAATATAATTTTCCAAAAATTAATTTTGAAAATAATTTTGGGCTTAAAACAATTTGAGGCTCAATACCTCGAAACATTCAAAACTAATTTTGGTCCTCCAAAGCCCGATATCAAGTATCGACGCAAAATTCTGACATGATGCAGCCATCTAAATCGTCGGATAGTCGTCGGCGCCGCTGCACGCATGCAGCAACAGTGCTTCACGCCTCTCATAGCCTGATCGTAGAGGGCTAGAAGTCCGAGTGGGGCCACACACGGGGTAGGGCAGAAAGTTTCGGCGTCCGTGAGCGGCTTGCGCGCACGGTGTGTAGGATGTGCACGTAGCGACCGCTGGAACGGTCACGCGAGGCATGCTCGACGGGCACGCAACGCTCGAAGCAACGAGTCCGCGCGATGTGCGCCAGGGGCACAAGATATGTGCCACATCGAGCATGCAGCATGTGAGCAACGGGCATGATTCAGGCGGGAGGCGTGCGGCGTGACGTTCGCGCAGCGCCTACAGATGGGCGCATAGCTCGATGGTCGAGCGATGATCGTGCGGCGATCACACGGCAGCCGCGAGGTGGCACTAGGCCGGAAATTTTATTTTATTTTTTTGAAAATTCGAGGTTTTGATGCAGCTTTAATGAAATTCACCTATGACGGATCCGGATCTCGCTCCAAGGGCACAATGATGGATTCGAATCTCGCTCCCGTGGTGCAGCAGAATTTTAAAATTTTGTGCTCGGGAACGCTCATGCAAGAATAAAAGGAACACTAAACATGCATAGGATGTTTGAAATATTTACTTTTGACGACTTGACGCTCAAATCCGAATAGTCCACTAGGGAGGTTGCCCATCAACTGAATCTGGATCAATGCCTAATCTGGTCCACAACTAAAATCTTAACTCCTTTGCTGGTTTGCACTAGAAAACCAGAAAATGTTTCGTGGACGTAATATCCTCACAGAGATGGCCGGAATGAAGTCTGGTGACAGCGACGACATAGGCGGGCGATGGCGGTAGGAGGAGGACAGAGGCGAGAGAGGAGAGAGAGAGTGAGTTATGAGGCTTTCCCAACTTGATGTATCTGAATAGCTCCCACTAGGCCCCTGTTTATAGATATTTCATGGGCTTAAACCCGGTTAATGGGCCCATTATTAGCCCAAGCCCCTCGCACATAGTTTCAATTCAATCATAGTTTTATCAACATAATCCCGATTGACGATCAATCTGACCGATCTGCACAGTTTCTAAAACTATACATTATGATGTGAAAACAATTTTTGAGACCATCTAATCCAAAAATAACGGTTCCACTCTTATTAGCTAAATATGGAAGTTTTACCTCCTTAGCAAATTTTGGAAGTCATACTCCCAACCTTGCTTCTACTATTCAACACTTTGATTACCATTCTCGTATGAGAATTGAGAAACCAGTACTTGTGTGACCCTCAATGGTTGCGAGAACTAGAAATTTATTAATTGGTGATTAATCGGTTAATAAGATCTGGATGAGGATTAACCAATGGAGACGTTAGTTATCGGGTTGAAGGAATTAGTTTTTCTGTTGGTGATTTCAGATATTCAGATCTATGGTAGAACAGATGAGATGTGGATTGTTGGTCGCTATCGAGTGGCTTGGAGAAGGTAAGTTATTAGGATTCCCATGTAAGTGCTAGCGAGAATCAGATTTGATATGTCCCTCGTGTGTTTGAGCAATTGGCCTTGAGAGGGAAGTGAAGCGATGTAGTTTTGAGTATAAGCAATACGGTGTCATTTGGTACATATCAGAGTTGGCGTTGGCAGGGAGTGATTGGTACGAAGTCGTTTAGCTAGCATCAGATTTGAGTTGAAATGGACTCTGGTGCGGCGTCGTTTGGTGAAAGTCAAGTGTTATTCAATGGTACTGTGTGGATCGGTCCGGTTTGTGAGTTCGGGGTAGACCGGTGCGGTTTGAGGATTTCAGATTTGGTCAAATCTGGATGGGCGAGCGGGTTTTGATGCGAGATCTGTTGTTTTGAGCGGGGACCCTATGCTACGTCGTTTTGCGGTAGCACGATGTCGTTTGATGGTTATGCGCTAGTATAGCATGGCGAAGGCAGATCTGAGTTAGTGCCAAGATCTGAATAGCGCTAAGATCTGAGTTTGTCGGTAATTAACTTTCACTGTAGCTTTGACTGAGAGATTTAAACATAAGTGTCTATTAACACTTAGTCGATTTTTGAACCCGATATTTCTTATATTCTTCCTGAGAATATTTGAAACCCTTACTGTTCATTTGAACCCTTTTCTCCGTCGATTTCCATCAACTTACACCACCGTTTGGAGAAAGATTGGTGGCGCTGAGCTCGCCTTCCTTTGGGCTCTCGATTGATACCAGTTTGGAGATTTGGATCGACATGTTGAGGGAGCACGAAGTAGTTGCCGAGTTTGAATATCTTCGCGAGTTTTGGGAAGCAGTTCTTCTGTTCTTTATAGCTTTCGAGTAAGTGATTTCTTCTCGTTTTAAGCTTCGATTTAGAGCTGGATAGCGCTCTGTTGAGTTGAAGTAGCTGTTTAGGGCTACGCGGCTTTAAGATGCAAACTGTATAAGCATTTGTGTGAACTGATTGCTAGATACCTTGACAGAATTGAGCTCGTAGGCATCTTCTGTGACTTTTGGAAGAGCTAGTAGAACAGCTGAGTTAAGCAGGCCGCTGGAGCTGTGTTATGCGTGATCTTTCGAGGTAGAAACTAAGATTTGAGGAAAGAATTTAGCTTATTTAAACAGCTTTGGACATAAGCATGTGAATATTCCAGCATGATCTGAATGCTGTGATCTGGGTGTTTACGTGAACAGACTTTACTTGGCTGTTATGTGATTTACTTGTTCTATTTACGTTGATTTATGTATGTGAGAATTGATATTCCTGGCATTCATGCATACATATTGAGCCTGATGTTTGATTGATGACCAGAGTCGAGCTAGCATTGTGATCGACTGGCTAAGTTGTCGCGCCTAAAAATTCCAATGCTATCATTATGTATGTGAGATTGATATTCCTGGCATTCATGCATACATATTGAGCCTGATGTTTGATTGATGACCAGAGTCGAGCTAGCATTGTGATCGACTGGCTAAGTTGTCGCGCCTAAAAATTCCAATGCTATCATCGAGGTGGTGGCCGGCTGAGTTGTCGTGACTAAAGACCACTGAGGTGTGATGGTCGATGGACCTGAAGATCCCGGATCGATGATTTCCATCTACTGATTGGCTGTGCGTGGTGTTGAGGCTCAATTGAGATTTTCCAGCTGAGTTGTTGACCTAGATGACAGATTTTCCTTGACAGCCTCATGAATATCATGATGTGAATATTGCATGTTTTATGATTTGCTGTTTTATGAGTGCTCTTCGTACTGAGGTTTGACCTCGTTTCCTTTCCCTGTTTTTGGGCTGCTTGGGTCTTGGTTGGCCTTTGCAGGTTCTTCAGGTAACCAGGCTGGACAGAGTGGGGCTTCAGCTGGTCGATCCCCATTTTGATTTGAGTCCCAGTTATAACTATGTATTGATATATAAAGCCAGAGGATGTCCTGTGCCTTTATTTATATTTGGGGGTCTATAGTTGATTGACTACTTATTGTTTACCTGTTGTGTTGTTGAGTTTTGAGTTAAAACACCTTATTTTGATTATGTGGTATTTTGATATGTTATTTTGGATCAGGCCCAAATTGAAAAATTTTTAAGTCCCGATTTCATGCTTCCGTATTATTTGGATTAATTGAGTAGTTAATCTATGTTTTAGCGCATCGGGCCTGACAATGGTTCAAGAATACAGCTAGCCGTGGGCTCGCAACTCCTTGTGACTCCAAAATATATTATCAGAATTACCAATCGGACCATGGTAAAGTTTGAGACCTGAAAAGTTAATAAAGATTAATTGAGTTAATTAATCGGATTTTATGAGATTCAGATTTGAGCGAGCAAATCTAGATGAGCTAGCTTTGAGTTGCTATGCTTGGCGAAGCTATCGGATTTGTATAAGTCCTGGAATCAGCCTTGGATCAATTTAGATTTTCAGCGGGATCTGATCAGATGTGAGTGTTGGCCATCGCTGAGTGATCGTGTTCAGCAGTGATGATGGAATCTGTTGTCGCTAGGCAGATGTGAGTACGCTAGCGTGTTTTCTATGACGAGTAGCTAAACTACGTCGTTTGGATTAGTTGGAACGGCAGCATTTTGGTATAGCGGGCGAGACTCAGATGTGAATTACGCTTATCTCCCGAGGTGAGCAGCGTTGGTCTCCAGATTCGAGAAGGATCTAAGTGTTTAAGGAGCGACGACATTTTGCGTTTCAGATTCCAGTCGCGTTTGCAATTAAGTTTTGAGTAGCGAGGTGTTGTGTCCAGATGTGATAGTGGACCCTGAGCGACGTCGTTTGAGTAAGTCAGGATCTGATTTGGCGTAAGTCATATCTGATGTGAGATTCAGATCCGAGTGGGAAATCAGCTTTGTACCTTAAGTTGTCGGTGGGATCTGTTCAGCAGACATGAGCAGATTTGAGATATATATATGTAAGGTCTTTGACCTTTGTCCATTATTGTCCCCCGACACTTAGAATATTTCCCGTGAGCAAACTCTGTCGCGATACCCTAGCTACTTTTCACCGAACCTTATCTTCTCCGATTGTCGATGGTAGATAGCTCCGACTGAAGTAAGAGTGGTAGCGCTGGACTCCTCTTGCTAAGACGTTTCGTTTGGTGCTGCTTTTGGAAGCTTACTTTAAGCTGGAGAGGTGTGTGAAGCTGTAACGCCCAAACCCCATGGGGCCACGGAATAGAATAAAAAGAAATAAAATACGGAATTGAACGGCTGAAATTGATATGCAGCAAGCTGTATTGCCTTGCTAAAAGAAAATTCGAAGAATAAAAAGTTGGTGCCAAAAATTAAAACAGCTTTCAATATAAAATTCTAAATGCAAAATGCAATTGCGAGATTACAACACTGCTTTGTTGTAATTATAGCTCAGAAGAATTGAGGTACGGATGTGAGCTTGTTTTACATCTTTGGATTGAGCATGGGTGATTATGCTTGCTGCTGTGTATGCCTTGCATTGTTGTATATGTTCTGTGTTGGACATTTTATCTGTTGCATACACGCATTATCACATTGAGCTCAGATCTGTTTTTCCGTGCCTTGTTTCTTGATCTGTGCGTACCAGGATGATTGTTTAGAGGCCGAGCGAGTAACTCCCGTCACCCTCATCTTCCTGCTGGGATCCGTTAGTCACTATGAGCAGAGTGGGTAGCTCCCACAACTCATGAGTTGGGCAACAGCAGGTTGAGCTGTGTTTTGCATCTGGTGCCGTGTGTTGAGACGAGTGGGTAGCTCACATATACTCACACACCCCGTGGCCGCTGTTATTCAGTTGTATCTGTTCTTGATCGGCTTTGAGATTCTGGGTCCCTGCCATCGGTTGTGGTCTTCCGTCTGTACTCAGCTGTTCATGCATAGAATTTGCATATTACCTGTTGCTTTCCATTAGCTGTTTTATATTTCTCTCTGTACTGGGGTTTGACCCCATGTCCCTCTGGGGCTGGGTTGTTTGCCTGTGTATGTGTTTTCAGGTTGCCATGGTTACTCAGCTGGTCGTGGAGTTGACAAAGCCGGTGGTGCCTCAGGAGGTGGTTAGAGTGTCCCAGTTAGCGTATAGCATATATATATAAGCACTGTTAGCCGGGGAGTGCCATGTGCTTTATTGTATTACAGTTGTATTCTGTAGTTCTTGTATCTGTTGAATGCTGTACTGTTGTACTAAGTTCTTTTAAAAACCGGGATATTTTGAGTATTGTAGTATTTTAACTTATGTTTTATCATCAGGCCAAAAGCGAAAATATTAGCCACTATTTTATTGCTTCCGCAATTTGTTTGCGTGGTTAAACTCTATGTTGTGCACGAGGCCTGACATTTTTGGTATCAGAGCTTAAGCTGGGATAAGCTCAATTTCTTTTGATTACACTTGAGTCTAGGCATAGTGTTGCTTGTTGCATGTGCTTGACTATGTGATTTTCTGTGCTATGTGATATATCTGTTGTTGCGTGACCTTACCCTCTTATTGTCTTCGTAGATTCCACCTAGACGTAGGGGTAGAGGTAGAGGGCAATTTCAGGAAGAGTCCGAAGGTCAGAACGAGGAAGTTTAGCGTAGTGTTCCTCATCGTGGACGCGATAGACAGGTTGAGATTGAGGTAGATGAGCTGGCAGCCCATGTGGATGATATGGAACTGGTGATGGCGAGGTTTCTGTATATGAATCCTCGGACGTTGAATGGTGATGAGCCTAGTTCCGATGCTGAGCCCTGGTTGCAGCATATTATCGGGTACCGTGTCAGGTATGATGATGAGCGTAGACTGAGTTTGGCTACGTTTCAGTTGAGAAAATGTGCCGAGCATTGGTGGAGAGGTACTTTTAGGACTCTAGAGGAGACAGGTGTAGGTATTTCGTGGAGTGGCTTTTGTACTTCCTTCCGTCAGGAGTACGTTCCGGAATCCTCTATGAACGCCAGGTAGCGAGAGTTTGATAACCTGGTGCAGGGATCTATGTCCGTGGGAGAGTATGCCCGGAGGTTTTCTTCTCTTCTTTCCTATGTTCCGCAGGTTTCTGGCCGAGAGAAGGCGAAGAGGAACAAGTTCTTGGAGGGGCTCAATGAGGAGTTGTATCCTTTTGTGTTGGCGGGTTCACCGGCGAGCTATGCGGAAGCGGTGGACAGGGCTATAGACATCGAGGAAGGACTGCAGAACCGTAGGTCTCGTGTTAGGCCTCAAGTGGTTCAAGGTAACCGTCCCATGGTTCCGGGGTTGCAACCTTCCCAGTCTGTGCAGTCGTCTCAGCCACCCCAGCAGTAGGTAGCCCAGCAGCCTAGACACCAGAGGTTTAGGCCTCATGGTAGTCAGTTCAAGAAAAAGTCTGGTTCTAGTTCTTCTGGCTCGGGTAGTTCTAGCGGTGGTAGTTCCAAGGTTAAATTTTGTGGCCAGTGTGGAGGAAGGCATCCTACAGCGCAGTGTGTAGGTGTGCAAGGTTCGTATAACGTCTTTGGACAGTATGGACACTTTGCGAGAGTGTGTCCTTTGGCTGGTTCTCAGAATATAGCCGCCCCACCGTAGAGTCGAGGTGGATCATCTAGAGGTCGTTCTTATTTTCCGATTCAGAAGCAGAGGTTGGGGGAGCCTCAGTTTAGGCCTTTTCAGCAGCCTGGTCCTTCGCGGTTTGGACAGTCTTCCCATCCTCAGTTTTCAGGACCTCGGTTTGCCCAGGTGAATTCCATGACTAGGGAGCAAGCAGAGGGCACGCCAGGAGGAGGATTGATCGTAGGTACTTGATTTGTTTTTGATTTTCCTGCGCGTGTGTTATTTGATACAGGAGCATCACATTCGTTTATTTCTGATTCATTTGTGGTTGAGCAAGGTTTGCATACCACTAATTTGGGTGATGTTGTGTCTGTTTCGATTCCTGCCGCCGCGAGCCTGTTCTCCCAAGAGATCTTGTTGAATGGCATTCTTAGGTTTGGTGAGAGCGTGTTGTTAGAAAACCTGATCAGGCTAGTGATATGGGATTTTGATTGCATAGTGGGAATGGACGTGTTGTCTAGCTATAGGGCCACGATGGATTGTTTCCATGGCGTTGTGCGATTTAGGCCCCAGTCTGAAGAGAAATGGAATTTCTACGGCCATGATTCCCAGTCGAAGATTCCTTTAGTCTCTGCGATGGAGATGTTTAGCCTGTTGTCGTTAGAGAACGCTGGTTTTATGATCTATGCTTTAGATGTGTCTTCTTCTTCGCGCGTAGAGCTTAGTAAGGTTCCCTTTGTTTGCCATTTCCCGGATGAATTTCCGGAGGAGATTCCTGGCTTTCCTCCGAAGAGGGAGATAGACATCAGCATTCTGTTGGTACTTGGTACAGCTCAGATCTCTCGAGCTCCGTATCGTTTAGCGCCTGCTGAGTTGAGGGCGCTTAAGGTTCAGCTTAGTGAATTGCTGGAGAAGGGTTTCATTAGGCCGAGCATGTCACCTTGGTGAGCGCCTATCTTGTTTGTGAAGAAGAAGGATGGGTCGATGAGGATGTGTATCGACTTTAGGCAGTTGAACAAGGCGACAGTGAAGAATAAGTACCCTTTGCCGATGATCGATGACTTGTTTGATCAGCTTCAGGGTTCAGCTGTATTTTCTAAGATCGATCTGCGTTCGGGGTACCTTCAGTTGTGCATTCGAGAGCAAGATGTTGCGAAGACTGCGTTTTGTACAAGGTACGAGCATTATGAGTTTTTAGTTATGCCTTTTGGTTTGACGAATGCCCCCGTAGTTTTCATGGATTTGATGATTCGAGTCTTTAGAGAGTTCATCGACCAGTTTGTGATTGTGTTTATCGATGACATTTTGGTGTACTCTTAGACTCCGATGCAGCACATAGAGAATTTGAAGCTGGTTCTTCAGACGCTACGAGACTCGCAGTTGTATGCTAAGTTCTCCAAGTGCGAATTTTGGTTAGACCGAGTTGTGTTTCTGGGTCATGTCATATCAGTTGATGGTATTTCTGTAGATCCCAGTAAGGTTGAGGCTGTGATTAACTGGGAGTGTCCCAAGAATGTTTCTGAGATTTGTAGTTTCTTGGGTTTGGCTGGATATTATCGACGTTTTGTAGAGGGATTCTCTAGTATAGCTAAGCCAATGACACAGTTGACTCAGAAAGACAAGAGGTTTATTTGGACTGAGCAGTGTGAGAACAGTTTTCTGTTGCTCAAAGAGAAACTAACTTCTGTGCCCGTGTTATCCTTGTCGTGTGGTTCATGTGATTTTGTGGGTTGTGCAGATGCTTCCTTGAACGGATTGGGTTGTGTGTTGATGCATAATGGTTGAGTCATTGCGTATGCCTCTCGTCAATTGAAACCGCATGAGACTCCTTACCCAGTTCATGATTTGGAGTTGGCAGCAGTGGTTTTTGCTTTGAAGTTTTGGCGCCACTACCTGTATGGTGAGCAGTTTGTGGTGTACTCCGATCACAAGAGCCTGCAGTATCTGTTTTCTCAGTTAGATTTGAAAATGAGACAACGTAGATGGATGGAGCTGCTAAAGGATTTTAATTGTGAGATCTAATATCAGCCTGGGAAGATGAATGTAGTTGTTGATGCCTTGAGCAGGAAGGCTCAAGTGGCGATGATGGCTTCGATGCAGATTTTGAAGGTCCATGAGCATTAAGCACTACTGGTTGGAGGTTTTACCCAGCTGAGGATTATGTTGTGGTGTCTTCTTTTCAAGTTGAGCCACAGATTGTTGCTAGTATTAGAGCAGCTCAGAGAACCGATCCATCTATCCATGAGTTGAAGTTGAAGGTGAGAGCTCGACAGTTGGAGGACTACTCTGTTTCATCAGATGGGTGTTTGAGATTTCGGGGTCGTTTGGTAGTGCCAAATCTGATCGACTTGAAGGAGGAGATTTTGAGAGAAGAGCACTACAGTAGACACAGTGTCCATCCTGGTGCAAGGAAGATGTATCATGCCTTGAAGCAGCATTACTGGTGGGCAGGTTTGAAGAGTGATGTTGCTGATTTTGTAGCCCGTTGTCTATATTGTCAGTAGGTCAAGGTTGAGAGGATGAGACCTGGTGGTTTATTGAAAAGTTTAGAGGTGCCCCATTGGAATTGGGAGCACATAGCTATGGATTTTGTGACGCATTTGCCTTGTTCCAGCAGAGGTTGTGATGCGTTTTGGGTGGTGATAGACAGATTGTCGAAGTCTGCGCACTTCATTCCCTACAACATGACCTATTCTTTGAAGAAGATGGGGAAGCTATACATAGATTTTGTTGTGCGTTTGCATGGTGTGCCTGTTTCGATTGTTTTAGATCGTGATCCGAGGTTTACTTCCAGGTTTTGGAAGAGTTTGCAAACAGGTTTGGGTACCAGATTTGCGATGAGCACAGCGTATCATCCCCAGACAGATGGCCAATCTGAGAGGAATATCCAGATTTTAGAGGACATGTTGAGAGCTGTTCTGATGGCTTTTAGTTGTAGCTGGCAAGATTCGTTGTCTTTGATTGAGTTTTCTTACAATAACAGCTATCAGGTCACGATTGGGATGGCACCATTTGAAGCTTTGTATGGTAGGAAGTGCAAATCGCCTTTGTGTTGGGAAGAAGTGGGGGAGAAGCAGCTGTCTTCTCCAGAATTTGTGCAGCAGATGTGAGATCAAGTGGATCTGATTCGCCAGCGAATGAAAGCTGCACAAGATCGCCAAGCGAGTTATGCGAATAAGAGGCGTAGGAATTTAGAATTTGAGGTTGGTGATCTAGTTTTTCTGAAAGTTTCTCCTTTTCGCAGTGTTATGAGATTTGGTCTCAAGGTAAAATTGGCTCCTAGTTATGTTGGACCCTATGAGATAGCTTATAGGATTGGCCTTTGGCATATCGGTTGTTGTTGCCACCATATTTTTCCTCTTTGCACGATGTATTTCATGTGTCAATGTTGAGGAAGTATGAGCCAGATCCCTCGCATGTGTTGAGAACTGATGAGGTGGAGCTAGATAGAACTTTGAGCTACGTTGAATATCTCTTGCAGATCTTATATAGAAAAGAGAAACAGCTCAGGAATAAGACCATTCCCTTGGTGATGGTCCAGTGGAGCAAGAACCGTAGAGAGGAAGCTATGTGGGAACTGGAAGAGAAGATGCAACGTGAGTGGCCGCATCTGTTTGCGTGAGTGTAGTGTCAGATTCCAGTATTTGTTTTTTGCTTGTGGTTGTTTTCCCAGTTATCTTGAACTCTTGGTTTAGTTGAGTCTGTTTTTACCTGAAGTTGTTTGATTTCGAGGACTAAATCCTGTTTTAGTGGGGGAGAGATGTGAGACCCGAAAAGTTATGAAATATTAATTGAGTTATTAATCGGATTTTACGAGATTCAGATTTGAGCGACCAAATCAGGATGAGCTAGCTTTGAGTTGGTATGCTTGGCGAAGCTATCGGATTTGTATAAGTCCTAGAATCTGCCTTGGATCAATTTAGATTTTCAGCGGGATCTGATCAGATGTGAGTGTTGGCCATCGCTGAGTGATCGCGTTCAGCAGTGGTGATGGAATCTGTTGTCGCTAGGAAGATGTGAGTACGCTAGCGTCTTTTCTGTGACGAGTAGCTAAACTACGTCGTTTGGATTAGTTCGAACGGCAGCGTTTGGTTTAGCGGGCGAGACTCAGATGTGAGTTACGCGTATCTCCCAAGGAGCAGCGTTGGTCTCCAGATTCAAGAGGGATCTGAGTGTTTAAGGAGCAACGGCGTTTTGCGTTTCAGATTCCAGTCGCGTTAGCAATTCAGTTTCGAGTAGCGAGGTTTTGTGTCCAGATGTGATAGTGGACCGTGAGCGACGTTGTTTGAGTAAGTCAGGATCTGTTTTGGCGTAAGGTCATATCTGATGTGAGATTCAGATCTGAGTGCGAAATCAGCTTTGTACCTTAATTTTCGGTGGGATCTGTTCAGCAGACATGAGCAGATTTGAGATATATATATATATATATATATATATATATGAGGACTTTGACCCTTTGTCCATTATTGTTCCCCGACACTTAGAATATTTCCCATGAGCAAACTCTGTCGCGATACCCTAGCTACTGTTCACCGAACCTTATCTTCTCCGATGCCGATGGTAGATAGCTCCGACTGAAGTAAGAGTGGTAGGGCTGGACTCCTCTTGCTAAGACGCTTCGCTTGGTACTGTTTTTGGAAGCTTGCGTGAAGCTGGAGAGGTGTGCGAAGACATCTCCCTTCTCTAGTCTGTTAGCATAAGCGTCGGATTTCGTCTGCCGTTGAGGTAGCCTGTTGGGTAAGTGTTAAGATCCTACCTTGTGCTTTGCTTAGAGCTTTCTGTTATGTTAGAAGGTTATGACAGATTTGGTTGAGCTCGTAGCTCCCAAATTCGTAGTTTCTGGGCTAATGTCCCTGAGCTAGTATCTGTATTTGGCTTAGAAGGTGTGAGATCTGTGCTGCTAGGGACTGCTTTGTTGTAATTATAGCTCAAAAGAATTGAGGTACGGATGTGAGCTTGTTTTACAGCTTTGGATTGAGCATGGGTGATTATGCTTGCTGCTGTGTATCCCTTGCATTGTTGTATATGTTCTGTGTTGGACATTTTATCTGTTGCATACAAGCATTATCACATTGAGCTCAGATCTGTTTTGTTGTGCCTTGTTTATTGATCTGTGCGTACTAGGATGCTTGTTCAGAGGCCGAGCGGGTAACTCCTGTCACCCTCATCTCCCTGCTGGGATCTGTTAGCTATTGTGAGCGGAGTGGGTAGCTCCCACACCTCATGAGTTGGGCAACAGCAGGTTGAGCTGTGTTTTGCGTCTGGTGCCGTGTGTTGAGACGAGTGGGTAGCTCCCATATACTCACACACCCCGTGGCCACTGTTATTCAGTTGTATCTGTTCTTGATCGGCTTTGAGATTCTGGCTCCCTGCCATTGGTTGTAGCTTTCCGTCTGTACTCAGCTGTTCATGCATAGCATTTCCATATTACTTGTTGCTTTCCATTAGCTGTTTTATATTTCTCTCCGTACTGGGGTTTGACCCCATGTATCTCAGGGGCTGGTGTTGTTTGCCTGTGTATGTGTTTTCAGGTTACCATGGTTACTCAGTTGGTCGTGGAGTTGACCCAGCTGGTGGTGCCCAGGAGGTGGTTAGAGTGTCCCAGTTAGCATATAGCATATATGTATAACCACTGTTAGCCGGGGAGTGCCTGTGCTTTATTGTATTACAGTTGTATTTTGTAGTGCTTGTATTTGTTGAATACTGTACTGTTGTACTGAGTTATTTTAAAAACCTGGATATTTTGAGTATTGTAGTATTTTAACTTTTGTTTTACCAGTCAGGCCAAAAGAGAAAATTTTAGCCACTATTTTATTGCTTCCGCTATTTGTTTGCGTGGTTAAACTCTTTGTTGTGCACAAGGCCTGACATAAAGCGTCTAGCAACATCACCCCATGATCCCCTAGGTATCACTGATAGTGCCTGCAAGAACCAGTTGGTCATGGCTAGCATACAGTACAGTCCATTCATCTCATATATCTCGACCGAATCAACGACCATTGCTAAATCGAGAGTCGCTAGAGATTCGATATCCATGCATAAATATTTGAGATCAAATGATGACATCGCATGTGCTACTAGGTAAACCCATTTACCTAAAGCACATCTAGTACTCTGTCCAGAGATTTGTCACCACTGTTGGTAGTGAGGTTGTTGACTCTATTATAAAAACGATTTCTGTTCATTTATATAATTTACAATTACATGAAATCCTTTATCATTGCTTTTATTGCACAAATGTGGATAACGAAATTTAATGCACAATAGTGTATGTGTTGGGGATCCGGATCCGCCCCCCGGCAAGGCAGCGGAAGAACATAGAATAAAAGCCGGGAGACGATCAATACGAAAGATTCAATAACAATTATTGACATACATAGGGGGTTCAAAACCACTACCTTGCTGACACTTGTGCCTGGCTCCAACCGTAGTTACAATAACGTCGGCTCTTCTCGGTAGACTGCGGTAGATATCGCCAATTCGGTCCACGACCAGAACCGAGACTCCTTCGTCAGCCTGTACTAGAAGCACTGACGAATTCTGCACGAACGGATTCTCCGCAAAAAAACCCAAAACTGAATAATATGATCTGAAAAACCATTTTTCAGAACCCCAGTGCAAAATGACCGTTTTTCCCCTCAACAGCGGGAAACCTCGATTTGACCCCTGTTGACTTTTAGGAAGTCGCACTTCCCGAAATCCTCTTCTCGTGCTCAACACATTGAGCTGAGTATCCGTGCGGGAATCTCGAATCTAGTACTTGGGTGACCCTCAATGGTTCAGGGATACAGCTAGCCGTGGGCCCACAACCATTGTGGCTCCGGAATCACAATCCCGGACTTGCCCAACGGATCATGGTAAAGCGTCTAGCAACATCGCCCCATGATCCCCTAGGTATCACTGATAGTGCCTGCAAGAACCAGTCGGTCATGGTTAGCGTACAGTACGGTCCTTTCAATCCATATATCCCGCTCAGATCAACGATCATTGGTAAATCGAGAGTCGCTAAAGATCCGATAGCTATGCATACATCTTGGAGATCGAATAGTGACATCGCGAGTGTAACTAGGTAAACACATTTACCTAAAACACCTCTAGTACTCTGGCCATAGATTTATACACTATTATCCCCTCAGATAGCATAGGATATCCACGCATGTCTGCGAGCGGTGAATCCTCGACAACGATGCATCGACTCCTGCATGCATTGGGGTCTCACCCAATCCCGACGCCTTATGACCCCAAGTGAGTCGGCAAACGGGTCAAAGTGAGACGCCTATCATGTAGAGTCTCAATGACGTTTCGAGTCGTGAGGACTAATCAGTACAACCAAGACCTCGGACTTATCCACTCGACAAATGGTAACCACTTGGAAAGTCCGAAGGAGGGTAGTTCGATAGATCACGAGGTCACTATATATCTACATGCTCAGAACATCACAATGTTCCCTACCAATGAAACATGGTACTTCGCATCGCAGATACTAGTCTCAAACTCGGGCGGCCTTATCCTTATTTTCATGGCCCAATCGACTAGGAACATGTTCAGAATCCACAGCGACTATTAGATGTGTTTCATGATAGCCGTCATACCCACTATCACATCTAACATACGCTTAAGTGCATTCTAGGTCTTTACTCAACGCAATTGTAAATCATTACACACATAATGAAAGTAAAGAACGCCATATAAAAGAATGCGAATATTGCATATAAAAACTGTTTCATACAAGAGTCTATAAACCCACACGCCACAAGTTGGCTAGTTGGGCATCTACTCTAACAATCTCCCACTTGCCCTAAAGCCAACTACTAATCAGACGCAGTCCCATTGTTTCGCGATGTTTTTCAAACAACGGTCCAGGCAAGGGCTTCGTATGTGGATCAGCAACGTTGTCCGCAGAGGTGACTCTCTCAACTGCTATGTCACCTCTAGCCACAATATCCCGGATTATGTGGTATTTCCTCAGTATGTGTTTGGATCTTTGGTGAGACCCAGGCTCCTTTGCTTGCGCAACGGCACCCGTGTTGTCGCAGTACACCGGGACTGGACCAACTCCATTAGTAATGACGCCCAACTCTTGGACGAAATTCCTTATCCAAACGGCCTCCTTAGCAGCAGCTGATGCTGCAATGTACTCAGCCTCAGTGGTTGAATCCGCGATGGTGTCTTGCTTGGAAATCTTCCAAGAGACAGCACCACCATTGAGCATGAATACAAATCCAGAGGTTGATTTTGAATCATCCACGTCACACTGGAAGCTAGAATCTGTGTAGCCTTCCAGTTTCAGTTCACCACCACCATAGACCATGAAAATATTCTTAGTCCTTCG